>VZTX01005877.1:182762-200486 GCA_013400915.1 Pardalotus punctatus | reverse complement strand
CAGTGAAGAAATTCTTCCTACTCTGCACTGTTGCGGTCTCACCTTGATTAGCGTGTGCAGGTTTGGTCACTGCAATATAAGGAAGAGCTAAAGCTGCTAGCATTCAAAGGAGGGCCATGGAGGTGGGGAAGGGTCTGCAGGTGAAGGCACACGAGCAGCGGCTGAGGGCACTCGCTGTGCTCAGCTGGAGCAGACTGAGCTCAGAGCTCCCAGCAGCTCTGCAGCTTCCTCACGAGGGGAAGAGCAGGGGCAGGCCCTGAGCTCTGCTCTGTGCTGACCAGGGACAGGACCCAGGGACGGCTGGAGCTGTGTCAGGGCAGGGGTAGGCTGGATTTCAGGGAAAGGTTCTTCCCCCAGAGGCACTGAGCAGGCTCCCCATGGAAGTGGTCACAGCCCCAAGGCTGACAGCTCCAGGAGCTTTTGGACAACACTCTTGGGCACATGATGTGACTCTTGGGGATCATGTGTACAGAGAGAGGAGTTTGGACTTGTGGGTCCCTTCCAACTCTCCATACTCTGTGATTCTGTAATGTCCAGCCTAAACCTCCCCTGGCACAGCTTAAGGCTATGTCGTCTCAGAAAGGGCTGCTGAGGGGGTCAGAGTCCCAGTATTCAAGAGGTTTGGTTGATGCACGTTGGGCAAACAGAATGCAAGATTATGCAGGTATGGGCCAATTCTGTACAGAAAATAATAAAGACCAAGAATTTACAGCCCTTGAGGGCATCAGCTGGAGCATCAATAAATTGGGGAATGCCTTAGCAGAGACAGTTTTTAAACTTAGATTCTTCTGAAATAACAATATTGTTACTGTGATATAGGAACCCAGAATGGTCTGGGTTGGAAAGGACCTTAAACACCATCTAGTTCCAGTCTCCTGCCATGTGCAAGGACAGCTTCCACTATCCCAGGTTGCTCAGAGCCCCATCCAACTTGGCCTTGAACACTGCCATGGATGGGGCAGCCACAGCTACTCTGGGCACTCTGTACCAGGGCCTCCCCACCCTCACAGGGAAGAATTTCTTCCTATTATCCCATCTAACCCTCCTCTCTGTCAGTGTGAAGCCATTCCCCTTGTCCTGTCACTGCAGCCCTTGGCAAGAGTCTCTCTCCATCTTTCCTGCAGGCTCTTGTAGGTCCCGTTATTTCAGAACTGTTGGCGGTGGCAGCACTGACATGGTGGCACCCGTTGGACAGACCAGCAAGATCAGAAGATAACACAGCCACCTGAGAGGAGAAACTGAGGCTCCAGCCCTGCTTTACTGCATGTTTATGCATTTGGTGTCACAAGCCCACTGGAATAAAAACAGATCTTCACGGGAGCTGGGGTAGGAACTGACACTGTGGTTTCCTCTTTCCCCAAGTGCAGATTCTAACCAAACAGGCTAAAGCTATTTGTTAGTAAGTGACTGCTTAATCATTCTGTGCAAACTAGGGCGAGATCCACCAGAGAAAGATGGCACACATCTCTGGGAGCAGCTTTTGGCACAGGGAGCAGGAGATGCAGAGGTGAACCTCCTTGGAGGAAGAATATTCAATCCCATTCACCTACTGAGACATAAATACTCTAGGTCCTGAACTATGACTCAAAGGCAGGGCTGCTCCTCTTCCAGCTGCAGCTTTTTGTGTGAGGAGTGGTGCCCTCTGTTGTTCCAGGGAGAAGCTGCTGGGAGTTAGGGAATTGAAACCACGATTGTGAGGAGGTTTTGTTTTCTCCAGTACTGCAGACTCTGACAGATGCTCTGGTTTGGACATACATGGAGTTTGCTGGGTCTGTGATGCAGAATGCACTGCCATCAGGACTTAATTTTCCAGAGTAAAGTCAGATATTAAATGTGTGGAGGTAAATGGACCAACATGACTAGGAAAAAAATGCTTAAAAATTTGAAAAGTGTGTAGAATAAGCAAGAATTCCTTATTACCTGCTACAAAGGTAATTGAAGGGTATGGGATGTGTGTGGACAAGGGTCAGAGTTAAGGCTGCCAGTGTTTCCCTCAACATCTCCTGATCTCTGAGAGAGAAGGAGCTACCTTTGCTTAGCAAGCTCCCACCAATAGATAATACTCCTACGCACTCTGTCTGCAAATGAAAATGTGTTTGTGTGAAGCTGGGTTGCATGTGTTGCTGCTCCTTGGCTGTGTTTGGAGTGCAGTTTGCTCTGCAGAGCGCAGAAATAAGAACATAAAGATACATCCATGTCTGCAAAACGTGAAGTGGCTTTGAAAAATGCCTAACTGGTCACGGGGCTAATTCTGGTGTTGTAAAAGATGAAGTAAGTACAGTTATTTAAAATGACCTTTGAGAGTAATCTGTGAGCCGTGCCCCAGGAGCCAGCTGTGGGAAGCACGCTCCCGTCAGTGTCCTGCCAGGCCCAGAAGGCATTTCCAGCAGTCCAGCTGCTTGCTGTGATTGCTGAACGTGCAGAGTCTGCAATACCTGCTTTTAAAAGTACACGATGTCATGGGATTACTTGAGTTTAGGAATGCCAAGGCATTCCAAGGGGTAGAGGGCAATTCAGGTGCCTGACAAAAGCAGTGGGAAGATACTGCATGTCCCTGGCTTTTGTTTTCCAGAGTTCACCACCTGTACCTTCAGGAACAAAGCTGCCTGGGCTGGGGCAGCACTCTGGTAGTTTAGGGCTACCCTAGCACTTTCCCTAGTGGGTACAGTCACATTATAGAACAGAATCACAGAATGGCCTGGATTGGAAGGGACATTAAAGATCATCCAGTCCCACCCCCTGCCATGGGCAGGGACACCTTCCACCATCCCAGGTTGCTCAGAGCCCCATCCAGCCTGGCCTTGGGCACTGCCAGGGATCCAGGGGCAGCCACAGCTGCTCTGGGCACCCTGTGCCAGGGCCTGCCCACCCTCACAGGTAACAATTTCTTCCCAATATCCAATCTAAAGCTTCTCTCTCTCAGTGTGAAGCCATTCCCCCTTCCCATTCCCTGCATTTGTACAAGCCTGTGAAGGGATTTCCTCCTTTCCCCAGATGTTCCTGATGCATCCACAACAGTGCCCTCAGGATGCAAGCCTGACTCCTCGACTGAAGGCACCTCCACGTTGCAGCAGAGTCTTGTGGACTTCTGACAAGAGAAGCAATAAGCTAAGCAGAGTTACCTGAAGAGGAAATCAGAAGAGACTCAAATCATGTAAGGAGCTGAACTCGTGCATATGCTGAAACCAGCTTGCTAAAATCAACAGTAAATGAAGATGTTGATTTTGCAAAGTTTTGAGTATAAAACAGATTAATTAGATCTAAAAAGTGAAATCTCTATTGGTTGAATTTGGCACAACGCTTGCAAAAGAAGAGGTTAAGTCTCACCTCTTTTGAAGTGCTGTCATTATTTAATTTGGAAGGGATATAAATCCTCTGGTATCAGGAAGAGGTTTAACTTCTGACTGAAGGGTTAGGGAAAGCTTCCTCTCCAAGTAGGTTATTTTGGTAACTCCACACCAAGGGTAGTTTACTATTGAGCTGCCTGTGGCCAGTCAGCTCTTGCTATAGAGCTTGAGGCACAATGTTAGGCCAGGTGGCCCCCAGCCTCACTGAACCATTGCTGGACAGCTCTGTGTTGGTCAGAACAGACTTTTTAGCAAGTGGTCCATATGCAAAAGCCAGTACATGGACTGGAAGGGCTTGTACTCCTTCTGGGAAAGCCGTGCACATCCCTGGGCTTTAGTTTCCCAAGCTGACAAAGGGATAATGACATCTAATGAGCAATTACATACACATATATGTTTGTGTGCATATATAAAAAATGTATAATTGGGATCACTGTTATACAGTCATAGTAACATAAGAAAGTAGTTTTTTTCTTGGGAATTTTAGGTTGTGCACTGACAAAGATATGTCAAACAAGGTACTCACACTTCCCAGGCTACTGCTTTTGCAGTTGCTCACAACACCTGAATTATGTGCTTGCTCTGTGTGCTGCACCCTGGGGGTAACTCCATTCTTCCTACCAGAGGAGAGAGCTGTTCCTAGAACCAGGTGCCTCCTGCTGTGCAGTTCCTCAGATAATGACGAAAGGTAGCAGCAAGAACTTTATTGAGCAGGATATGAGACAAGGTTCTGCAAGGCTGATTATTCATTGCCTTATCAGATGCCAGCAGCTGCACTAATTCTTACTGAAATGGGTTTGGATGGCAACATCTTTAAATGCTCTTTCACCTCAGATCTGAGCAGCAGGGAGTCTCCGTGCTCAGACATGCTGAAGGGTGCTCATTCTGTGCAGGACTCGCGTGTACGTGCAGCTGAGGTGTTTGTTAGTTAATTCAATTTATTTGGGCCATACAGAGAACACTTTGGAATGGGGAAATGACCAAAAAAGACATTCTCCTACAACTGCAACTCTTGGGTGCTTTATCTCTTCAGCCACTAATACCAAAGGGCACTCGGGTATCTATGGAAAATTGTGAGATGGCAACCTGTCATGGTGCATTACTGGTTACATGCACGTTACTAGAACATCCTAACACTTGTGGG
The DNA here is from genome assembly GCA_013400915.1 of Pardalotus punctatus. Lineage (NCBI taxonomy): Eukaryota > Metazoa > Chordata > Aves > Passeriformes > Pardalotidae > Pardalotus > Pardalotus punctatus. The sequence goes on along the minus strand of VZTX01005877.1, from coordinate 195,995 downwards.
AACACTGAAACATTTCGGACCACCAAGCAAATCTCAGCCTGCTCACTCAATCGTTTCTATTGATTAGGTACAACACACTCCCAAGCAGCACTTGCAAAAGGATTTAGGCTGCCTCTGGTAATAGAGGCACTTTGCAAGAAGAGAGTTGAGCAAAAATTGAAATGAGGTTTTATTCCTTAGCATGATTTTCCTTTTTACCCCTTTACAAAAAGAAATGTACTTTAAGCTAAACAATAATTCACCTTCAGAAGCCCCCAGCTCCCCTTGGCACAACTGCATCTTGCTCTCACTGCAAGGTAAAACTAACTGAGTGACTACTTGTCACTGTCTTGGTAGGATATAAAAATACACTTCATGCAGCAGTATCTGGATGGCACAGCCAAGTTCAGGACCACATTGTGCTCAGTACTATTTGCCAAACAAATAGGAACGGAGATGCTGCTCCCCACGGGGCCTGCCGTACACATAGACAAAGTCAAAGGGGATGAAGCAGTATTATCTCAGGCCTACAGCTGGGGGACTCCAGTCCACAGGGGATTATAGTAGCTTGCCTAAGGTCACACACAGAAAAGCTGTGGCAGAGCTAGGAAATGAAACGAGCTTCCCAGGCATGGGCAAATACACCAGGCACAGGATAGTATCTAAAATGGAATGTTTCAATCCACATCTGTACAGGTTTCAGAAAATTTCCAGGCCTGCTCAGAAACTGCAGGAATGGCACAACTTGTGCATCAGTTACACTGATACTGTGACTAAGACACGGTTCTTTGTAAGTATTACCGTGTCCTTTCTGAAAAAACACGTTTAAAGATGGAATGCTGGGTGCCTTACACGGTTCCCTATCACATGCTGTGAATTCCTAGAAAACCTGCTTCCATCTCAGTGTGTGGCTGCTGCATGGACTGCTGCCCTCTCGTGTGGGCCTGCCGGGAACTGCAGCGTTGTCACAGTCGAGGGGACACAATTATCTGCTGCCTGCCCCTGGCACAACCTTTCACACCAGCCCTACAGCTAATAGGAACTGTTGCCTTTCTCATTTGCTGTGTCGCTGTCTCCTCCACACTCGTTTTGTACGTGACACAAGCAACATGACAATGGAGAACGCAGGTCATAGTTTTGGCAGCCATGCTGCAGATCTGCCAGGTCAAGGGAACACGTAAGACAACTTTATAGCAATAAAGTGTAGTCAAAGGTCAGCTGGTACTCTGGGGTTTCTCTTCAGTGTGCCAGGACAGCCAGTTCCACCTCATCGATCAAAGTTCACCTCAGGCTGACTGGGACTGCTAAAGCCGAATCATCTTTTCTGAGCACATAACATTTCATGAGCAGCAGTTTGGTACACCTGATAAAAGTTGTGACAGGTAGTAATTTAGGAGAAGCTCCACAGGCAACCACAAAGAAATTCCAGTTATTTCCCACTTAAAGGCTGGCCTGAATTTAATTTTAGCAATAGCTCCTGATGGTACTTCTGTGATACCATGTCACTAGCTCCAGAGCTGGAAGATTCACTTTCCATCACGCCAGCAGTGGAAGGGACTTCAGGGCAAATAGAAGTCAGGTTAAAGGTGTTTTACCTGGTCTACATCTCACTTCCCTCCTTCCACCACCCTCCCTTGGTTTTTTTTCTGTTGTTTTGTTTCTCTCTTAATCAGAAGCACTCCTTTTAAAAATACTGGCAATTATTGGCACTCATTTGTATTGCATGGGATAAGGTGGGTTTTTTAAGTTCACTTTCCAGAAGCCCAGCTGGAGCTCTTCTGAATAATTTTTCTTCAAACTTTTTGCTCATTAAAAATAAATCACAGAAAACTTTTCTTCCCTACAACTTGACCCAGGATTGAACATTAGCTCTTTAATGCTGCGTTTTCCTACTTAGTCTTCCAATTACCAACTACCTTCCTCCTTTTGCAGAGGGCTAGAAGAAGGCAGAGCGTGTAGCTGAAACAATAAGCACAGTCTGGTGTAGTGCTATTTCACCTCTATCAGCTTCCAGATGTCTGAACAGAAGTGTGATGATACTGTGATGACACTCTCCCACTCTGCCAGAGATGGCAGACATCCCTGTAGCCTTTCCACAGCCAGGGATTCAGATCCAAAACGCCTCTAGAAATCGAACTTCAGATTGAATGGGGGAGAAACTCCAGGGCTGGCTGTGTGGCAGCAGGGAGGTGTCCTGCCCGGGGGAGGCACACACAGACCCCCCAGAAGTGGCATGAGGACACTGGCGGTGCCCGAGTCGATCAGACACGCAGTGGGGCTGTGCAGTGAAGTTTGTCATCTGTGTTTGCACTAGCATATGCCAAAGAGGCTCCTTTCCAGTCAGCCCCTGGACAGCACACAGAACTCACTGCAACAGATGGGAAAAGCCTGCACAGAATACCCACCTGGAAAAAGGGAACAGCATAGACCGACTGAGATTGTCTCCATCCAGTATTTCTGGAGAAAGTTAATGATGAAGCAGTGGCTGACCCAGAAAATACTCATTAACACTAGCTACAATATCAAAGGTAGCAAATATATCATTTTCAAGCAAGGCAATAATGGGGACCATTGCTCATTGTGCCCTGCTTCAGACACTAGACATCTTAGTTGAAACAATCATTAAAAATTTGGATCATAAAGGAATACTACCTAGCTGACACAGACGTGACAGGCAGAAGAATTCAGTATAGCTTCTGAATGAAATGAATCATTGATCTGGTCTGGTTTTGCAACTCATTAGTGGTCCAGTTACACTGAGCTAGTTAGTGCTGCAGCAGTCACATACAAATACACCACTTTGTTCCTTAAAGGCAAAGCTGAAGATCAGAACCATCAGCTGTACCCCTGGCTCTGCTGAGCATGCTGGAAACATTAGTTATCACAAAACCCAGCCAGGTGACTGGCACAGGAGCAGGAAAGGGCACCTTTCAGGAGCAGAGGGCCTCCCCAACTTCCACAGCCCTGACAACAACAGTGCCATGTGCTAATGCTTCAGTGGAGTTCATGACATTGTCTTATCGCCAGTCAACAGTGCTCCTACTGTTAGCTCATTTCTCCTCACAGCTAATGAGATTAGGCTCCAGTTAGCTTAGGAAAATCCATTTGTTGGGATATTAGACTAAGGACTGCATTTGGATGGCTTAAATCACAAGTGTCCAGCTGTAGCAAGTTCCCAGCCTTGATGAGCTCAAATGATCTCAAGCAATCTTCACACCCTCTCTGGTCCTCAGCACAGTAACTACACCTGAATCTGGCCTAAAAGACCTTCTCTGTTCCTTGTTCAAAGATTCATTTCTTTCTGCTCCCTGAAGCATCAGGGCACCCTGCATTTGTTGTGGGAAGAATCTGTACATTCAATTCTTCCTGACCACCTCCAAGTGAACCTCTGCCTCTTTGCTTTAAGTTACACTTCCCCCAAGTTGCTGACCAATTTTGTCTTTCAGGGTTCCTGTTCATCTTAGTAACAGTTCCTCAGCTGAAAAGAAGCTCCTCTGCTCTCTTGCAGTGCCTGGGCTTTATGTGATTGAGATTACAGCACACTTATGGTAAAGGACCTCTCTTGTCTGCCATAGAGGCCCCACACCAACCAGCTATGTGTCCCACACCCCAAAGAAATTGCCTTTTAGGAGAGTTCCTGTGTCCTAATGCTCAACACAGGGCTATTTCTGGGATTGTTTGAGCTGGACACACCAACCTTGGCCTTGGGTCTGCTTTCAGGTCCTGTGTTCCCTCACAGAGTCCCAGAAGCTCTATCGTGAGACATGCGCGACATGAACGGTTCAATTCCAGCAAACCATGAACTGTAAAGACCCAAAGTTTCAGAGGGGAATTTATTGTATGGGAGCATATCCAATATTTTTTGTCAACCATTCATGAGAATAATAAAAAATAGAAGCTTTTTAAATGACAAACAATATAGTTACATATAATACAGATTTTCATCTTGCACTGAAGCAGAGCAGTAATAAAATGCTCACTCGTGTTTTCACAGTTCGTTTGCGTTGCTTCTCTAGGTTAAAGCATCAGCAACCCAAATGTTCCAGTCAGAACCCCTAGTTAGCAGTTTCATGGGATGATGGTGAGGGTGAACACTCTCAGCATTCTCATACACTTCACAAGTAGAGCAGACACACTGGATCCATTTCAGAACTACTAAACTTTTCAGAGGTACCAGCTACACTTGACGCATCCTTGCTGCAACTTTTTTTTTTTTTCTGACGCAAAAAGGGCTTTGCGTCAGAACATGTTGTTAGGCCCCAGTCAGATACACATCTATGGAACACTCCAGAATGTGCTTAAATCCAGTCTGGTTCAAAGGACTCCGAACTGATCCTCTGTGACCCTGCTGTTCTGCCCTCACAAAGGATTTAACATTCTTCAGCACTCCACTTAGATACCTCAAGGCATTCACCGCATGCATACATTTAGCTATTTACTACACACACTTACACCCCACCCCCCAATATTATTGCAGTAATTCTTTGCTGGTATAACAGCTCATACACCAAGTTTCACTTAATCAGTTTTCTATAAACATAGAAAAAAAAAACGCCTGAAGAGAGCTGGAACAGCTTTCAATCAGTCACTATATTGGCATTGAAAGCTTTATTTTGAAAACTTTAAGCAGCAATACTGAATAAATAGACAGAATGATTGTTTTGTCATCTCCATACAACTGATGGCCTTCATCCAAAACATTAAAATACTGTAGCAAATAGAATAAACATGCACATATCAATGTCCTTAAAAAAAAAAAAAAAAAAAAAAAAAAAGAGAGGTGTAATATAAAAGTAACACTTTGACACTTTTTTTAATACAGTACAGACCATTAGAGACTATTTTCTGGAAAAAATATCTGAATACAGTTTTGTTATTTACATGTATCATTAAGGCCCAATTCACTCAAGTTAATGCACATCAGGAATTTATATGCTTCAAGGTAACTCACTAAAAATTACAAGATCGATTTTTCTTTGATCATACTCGTATGATCCCAGTTCACTAAAATAATGCAATACTCTTCACGCTAAAAACAAGGCAATTACTGCCCCAAGAGGAGATTTTTATTTCACTAAAGGATCTTTTTCCCTCTTACCTCATATGTTTGCATATTGCTAATGCTAGTAGTGGTAGTTCTTCCTTAAGAGCTTCCTCTCAACTTGCCATGGTTTATAAAAGCAAGCAATCTCAAAGCTAACATAGCATTTTCAGAAGCAATTCAGGCACTTGGGAACCTAAGTCCCACTGAAAGGTACTGGGAGGCAGGTTCCTAGCTGACTTTTCAGAGTGGGACTTGGGTTTCTCCCTTGCTCAGGCATTCAGACTGTTTTTACCTTAGCCTTAAGCTACTGGCTTTTCAGATGGTCACCCCTCTCTTTTCCCCTAACAACATAGCATCTCCAGCAAAAATGAACTGTATCCTCATGGGTGAGAGAGGTAACACAGTTAATTTTCATTAGTAATAAATTACAGGAGTTCTCCATATAAATTCCCTGTGCACTGGAAAATAGTGCTTGTGTATTCAACTATTTAACGCAAGCAAAAAACCCCATTTTTATCATGCTGCCCAGTAAATAATATGGCACTTGTTAAAATTAGTATGTGTGTAGCTTCCTTTCTGCTAATGCCCAGAAGTAGATTTGGAACACTTCTGAAAATGGACTTTTTGTACAGTTGTAAAGAAAGAGTGAGTTTCCGCAGTTGATCAGAAGCAAAACTCTAAACGCCGTAGTGTGAGGAATTTCTCTAACTGTTACATATGGTTCAATTCACATTTAATGCAAGGGCATGCCATTTCTTTTTTGTTTATTTACAGAGAGGGTGAAAATGCTACGGAACTTCAGCCTGGGTGAAATTCAATAAGCAAGAGGAGTATGGTGGGGACAGGGGAATTTGTCAGTGTCTCACAACTGGCAGGTCTGGATACCAAAACCTCTCCTTGGCCACAAGAGTGGCTGAAGCTACAAACGTTTTTCAGATCACCTTGACATGTACCTGACAAGGAGGGGCCACTCAGGGGTGCTGCAGTGGTCACTCCCGAGCCAGCCCCCGGCTGGCCCCTGTCCGACAGCTGCTGCAGCCACCAGGTGCTGCTTTTTAACTCAAACAGCAAATTCCTCCCTCGGTTCTGTTACAAAGGTGTCATCACAGCCCTCCAAAGCTGCTCTTACTCTTCCTTTTAATCCTTTCCCTCCTCCCTCCGGCGTAAAGAATAACCTGGCAGAGAAAGAGAGCAGGTTTTATGATGCAAGAGCCCAGTTCAGCTCCAACTGACATCTGTGGGAGATGGACCAGTCACAGAATATGGCAAAAACATTAGCTGGGGTAAATATGCTGATCTGCCTTAAAAATACTTCATCTCAGGACAAGACTGTTTCCCCCCACCCCCATGCAGCATAATTTGGGCCAGACTTTGCAAGGTGCTGAGTGCCTCAGTTCTCTAACATCAAGAGGTGCTGAAGATGCAAGATATCCACTGGAGAGGGCCATTTCATTTCTGTAAATTGAACCCAGAATGTAAGGCATAAATGCTCAAGTACCTTGGACAGATATTGTCCCCAAACTATGTATATTTTACACTTTTTTTTAAAATATATATATATATACACACACATTCTTCCTTTTTTTTTTTTTTTTTTAATACAAAGTTATGGGCACAGTAAACATGACCACAGAATTGTGAAAAAGTAACAGTAAAATGGGTGAGCACTGCAAAGGTTCCTCAGGTAGGAGTATCTCATTTTCCAGTTTGCTCACAAGGGAAGATGAAAAAAATAATTAAAAAAAAGACCTGATAAGTTAAACAGTAAAAATTCAGAGTCCATTTGGAAAGGTCCTTTATATATTCACAGCCTTATCTGTTGCTGTTAGTCTAAATACAGCAGCATTTTTAGAATATATGATGCCATTAATAAGTGGAAAGAAAAAAAAATGCATAAAACACTTAAGAATCCTTCATCTTCTGCTATATCTTTTTAAATTTCCATTTATCAGGAAGCTCCTTTTTTAAAAAAGGAAACTTAAATTAACGTTTATCTGCACATCAGTGAATCAACACAAGAGGATGCTAGGAGTTAAGTATTTTTCTATGGCAAAAAGCTTGGAGTTTCCTACCAGTGGTAAAATCCTGATCCTGCCAAGGACGTCAGGAGTTCGGTCATTTTGCCACTGACTGAGCCCAAGTTTCCAGGACTGCAGCGAGGGCACAGCGTCCCCCTGTCATGGCCAGGGTGGGGATGATGCTGTTGAGTCCAACAGGAAATCCAAGCACAGCCAGGGCAGGCCCATCCCTTCCCTGACTCCTCCATGGGGCCAGCCCCCAACGTTTACAGTGTCCCACTGGTGCCAGCCCCTTTCTCCACAACCTCGGTGTCCCCTGCAGCCATCTCACTCCAGAGCCTGGAACCAGCAAGCTCTTTGGGAGTCGCTGCTTCCTGCAGGGAAGCATTTTGTCTAATTCTTTCTCAGCTTCCATTGAGTTAGAGCAACATCAAGATATGATAACGCTCTCTTTTCACACGTTGTGTGAAAAATGACCACCGAAGTGTGAATTTCCTGCTTGGAAGCTTTACATTCTGTAAGTGACTGTCTTTCAAAGGGGACAAATGTCTCCACCAGGGACCTGAATGAAATCCTGGCCTCACTCCTATCAATAAGAACTCTGCTATCGACTTCATGGGACTCTGCCAGGTTTCTTCCCTTCACAAAACTTGAGTGGATTCTGGAAGGCTGGAAGAGGATACTCATTTGTGTTGCACTTTTCTTGCCCTCCAACAGCAAGATTTGTTACAAAGCAAGAACACTGTAATGGCTAGTGGAAAAAATAAAGTACAAAATCACACACAGTGAAAGCCTCCTACTCTCTTTTGGTAAGATATATGAAGACAACTTCTTACATTGTTCTTTTCTCAAAAGGCATATACAATGTGGCAAAATATTTCAAATATACATTCTATATAATAAAATATCATCTAACTAGTGCATCCTCAATCATATGCTGGAAATATTTTTACCAAGCCAAGGTTTAAAATCCATAAATCTTCTGAACACTAGGTGCTTCATTCAAGGCAGATTCAACAGCAAGTAAATCCCACAAGCTCACTTTTCACGCCTTAAAAGATAGCGATGGATGGAACACGATATGATGACCCACAACAGAAATGAACAAAGTTAGTGGTGAGAAACCACTGCAATGGTTCAGCACCCCTCAGAACTCTGCATTGCAGGTTGCTGTATTTGATCAAACGGGGGATGTTTGTACATGCAAATTAAAGTCACCTTGTCAGACTGACACACAGCCATACGTGATAATTCACAAGTTTAAAATAAAAATATAAAAGGTCAACATTCACAGGTCCATTGATTAAAGGGAATAAATTAAACCTCAGGTAAGTTGCATACATGGTTTCCTTCACCCTCAGTCTTCCATTTATGCCTATACAAGGAACAATACTTTCCCAAACACTTCTGAAGTGGCAAAAACAATGAAGTTTTTTTCACTCAAGCCGTGCTGACAGCAAGGTCATCCTTGCCAATTATGAACCGAGACAGTTCCTGTCTCTTTAGCATCAGTGCACAGGGTATGGCTCCAAGTGGTGTTGGAGGAAGAAGAAAAAATAACATGGTGGTGTAACAAAAAAACAAAAAACAAGAAAAACTTCTTTCATTCATCATTGGCAGAATAAAATAAAGTGTATCTTGTCCAGGGTACCTTGCTAGGTCCTCTCTAGAAGAGGTATGTACTGTCATACGTAAATGCCCTCTGGGTTAAAACCAGATGACAAGGGATTCTGCAGGATCCGGAGGTTGCTGGGGAGCTGCCTCGAGGAGCCAGGGCGCTTCAGTGACCCAGACTGAAAGGCTGGCTCTGCATGAAAAAAAGGGCAATTAGAAAAGTCATCAGCTGGGGTGACATCCATAAAGCACCTCTCCTCCTCCTGCTGAGTGTGATACAGAAGAACTAATTCCACATATAACAAAACCTGAAGTGCCTAGCTAGGAAATGAGGAGATCTAAGATGCACACTTCCTAGTAATTTCAAAACAGAACAAAACCCATACAGAATAATTACCCTCCCACTAGAAACATGTACACAGATACACACATTTTTATGGTGATGTGCAGAAAGAGCTTGAACCTGTAACATAAATCAAAGCTTCAGCTTCCTGCCCCCTTAAAAGAGTTCATACAGATGCTGCATTTTAAGGCCAGGTTGCCTCTTCTTCTCTCCTCCCTTTTTTGCCCTCCCTTTTGGTGCCTTTTGGTCAGAAAGTTTTCTGAGCAGAGGGACAGACCCAGCACAGGAGAATGCTGGGACAAACAGCCCCCTTGGAAGCACAGGGCTGGATAAAGCACACAACTGCGCCGGTGCCGCAGCTCTGACACGCGTTCAAAACGCTCCCACGGCTCTGCCCAGGAAATTCTGAATCCAGATGTGGGCACGTGCAGGCTGCACTGACCTCACTGGGGGCAAAGTTAATTTGCACCCGCCGTGACAGCCATCTGTGCAGGACTTGTGCATGGCTGGCAGCCCAGCTGGATTAGCTCCTGTTCCCGTGTGGCTGCTGTCTGGCATTTCTGGGGATCCAGACACATTCCTTTTTCCGCTTCCACAACAGCCCCACCAGAAGAGGAAGGGCCAGACGAACAGCAGTGTCAGATGTACGGTCACGTTCTGTGCCAGCGTGACAGCCCGCAGCCACGGTGGCCACTCTGAAAGCTGCAGGCTTAATGGGCTGCTGATGGGACAAACGCATGCCCAGGCACAGTGGGAGAGAAGTTCTCCACACACTGCTCTTTATTTAGAGCCTGCTAAACCCTTGGAATGAAAAGAAGTACTTGACAATGCACTCTCTTAGAGTTTTGCTAATGTCTTCGCTAAGGCAGCATTCACTTCACGTAGGAGCGCCAGCATTGAGCAGCAGTAAAGGCACTGCCAGCCCCTTCTCCCTCCCTCCTCCCAAAGCATTCCAAGGGCTGTACCTCTCTCGAGCTCCACGTGTGGGGCCTCCACCTCCGCGGGGTCAGCCGGCAGCACCGTCACCTTGGTTCCCGTCTGCTGGATGAACTGCTGCAGGTTCACCTGGCGCAGCTCCTTGGTCAGTTGCTCCAGTTCTTGTTCCCTGTCCTGCCAGGAAGGAGAAAACATCTGCTGAGCATATAAAGCAGCATTTCATGACCATATTTATAACTGGGCAACTAATGCTTCTCCTTTTGATGAGAAAGCCTCCAATTTTTAAAGCTCAAATGCAAATTGAGGAGTTGAAAGGGATTCTAATCTTGTAATTTAAAAAGCGAGTCAACACTCACTAGCGCTTACTAAAATCACACAATCAATTAGGTTGGAAAAGACCTTTGAGAACATTGAGTCCAACCCATGACCCTAATTGGGCTTTTTTTTATGTATTTTATTTTTATATTGCTTCTCGGATGACTAGCAGATGTTTCTCATACCACCTGAGAAAAACTTCGGCACATCAGATGTAAGCAAATAAAAGTAATAGTGTGAATGCTGAAAAAATAATCAACTGAGCAGCAGTCTGGCACCAAGTCTTAGTTCTGCCTGAAGGGTCCAGCATGGCTTGGGCAGCTCATTTAGTTCCCCTCATCTTAAAAGGAGTATAATTCCTTTCTCTTCTCATTCTTTGTGTTTCCTATTTAAGCTTTTTTGGACAGAACTTTCTCACTCTGAAAGTGTTTTGTGCAATGAGGCCAAAACCTGGCTGGTTCACCACCCCTTCAAAAGCACAGATGATGATTTAGGATCTTTCTCTGTACTTCTCTCATGATATGCAAAACTCACAGCTCTGATAGATTACAACAGTCTTGGACTACTATTATTCCCACACACAGAGGCTGAGTTGCTTTAGCAGATATCTTTAACTTTAGGCATGCAATAAATTATTTCTCTATTTCCTCTCTGCCAAAGCTCCATAATACAGAGGTCAGTTTATTTTCTTGTGGACTTCCAGATTTGTGCACCTTTAGGTTTAGAACAAAATTGGAAGGTCTGAATTTAATGGGATCTTTCCCAAGAAAGTGAAACTCAGCCTATGAAAAGAACAATGCCAGAAATATTTTTAATTCCATCATAGCCTCAGTAAATGTTACTGGGGATAGATAAAAAGCATAAAGAGGACTTGAAGCTTTCCATCAGTACAAATCCTTAAGCGTAGCACGTCTGGAAACAGCACAGATAAACATGGCTTAAAACTGCTTACAGGTCTCATTCATTTTGCTCTGGATGGAAAGATTACTGCCCCCATCATTTAGTAAAACAGCTCATACTGACATGGTTCTAGGGCAGGAATAAGGATACAAAATCCCTTTACATATTCACAGTGGAATCACCTTAATGCCACTGCAGCACTGCAGAATATACTAACTGTGAATCCCGGGAATCAGCAAGAACCACAGCTCCAGCTGATGTGTGGTAGCCTTAGGACTATCTTACGTGGCACACAAAAGTCCCAGGAGCCCCAACATTTCCTCCACCTCATCCAGCTAGCAGCTGGAGTTCCATTTATTCTTTCATGTTCTATCAAGTTCCAAGTGATATCATTAACTTCAGTGAGGAAACAGGGACTGGATTCTCTTTTGACACATGTACCACAAATGCCTGAGGTAGAGAGAAAATAAAATCCTGAACCCAAACAAGTCAGCCAGGAAGAGAGGGATGCTGTTCTTTAAAACAAAAACCCTGTAAGCTGGCAGCTACTTTACTTTAGCGCTACATCTATCTATCTATCTATCTATCTATCTATCTATCTATCTATCTATTCAAGTGCTGCTTTTGGACTGTTCTTTTTAATTAATCTCTTTCGGGGGCAGAAAAACCTAGAAAGAATCAGAAGTTTATCCTCAGAAAAGGCTATGATGGTGCAAATTACTGCTTTTCTTCTCAGGTAGTTTGAATGAGCAAGTTAAACACAGGTGAAAGAAAACTGTATGCTCTTCAAAAAACCCCTCCCAAAATGAAGTGCAATTTGAAAATGAAAGCAAAACATTCCCCCTTTTACCCCAATTCACTTTGGACACTTTCTTATGTTTTCTTTTATAAGCTTGAGATTTGTGTAAGAGAAATTAATCACAGTCTCCGACTTACTCTAGCTACGGATAAAAAGACAGTCTTACCTGTAATCGCTTGGTAGCTTGGCCCAAAGACCTTTCTACAGCTTTAATGCCATTTTCCAATCTCAGACTCTGCTGGCCCTGAATATCAATTTCTCCCTTCACCTTCTCGATCTTCTCCTTGACCTCTTCTTCATTCACTTGGGACTCCTGAACTTCCCGCTGCAGCTTCTCTGCTTCGAGGCCGCTCTCCATGTTGTGGATCTGAGACACGTAGTCCTTGAGCTTGCTCTCGCACTCCAGGATCCTCTGCCTCATCTCCTGCAGCTGCTCCGTCAGCTGCTTTTCGTTCTCCTGTTCGATCTGCAGCTCGTTTTCCCAGAACTCTTCCTCCTCAATCTCCACTTCATTCCGTTTGATCTTCTGCTCCAGTTTGAGGATTTCTTCTTCCAGGCTGGCGTTGTACTTTTGTTCCCAGTAGCGGATCTCGGCTTCGTTGGACTCCAGCTGCTTCTCAATGCACTGAAGCTTCTCCGTCTGGAGGTGGATCAGTTTCTTCAACTCGTCCGCCGTTGTTTTACAGTTGTTGAGCACCTTTTGCTTGAACTCGGATTCCTTGCTCTTCCCGAAGATGTCCATTAAGCCCTTGGCGCCGCCGGTGAAGGTGAGCGATTTCCTTTTCGGCTCCCTCCTCTTCATGGCCTTGTCCCCGGGCGGCCGGAGCTTAGCCAGGGGCGGCAAGCTCTGCCGGTACAGAGTCCTCTCGGGGATGCGCGCCACGCCGTCCGACGTGGGCCGCTCGCTCAGGGAGGGCCCGGTGCGCCGCAGGATCAGCTGCACGTCGCTGGCGTACTGTCCCCACTTGTTGAGGGACACGATGGGGTTCTCGTGCGGCGCCAGGTGCCGCTCCGTGTCCCGCCACTTCTCGATCAGCGTGTAGCGCCCGGTGCGCCCTGCGAGCGAGCACAGCGTCAGCGCGGCCGCGGGGGGGCGCTCCCGCTCCGCCGGGAGGCACGGCCGGGACAGGGCGGGACAGGGAGGGACAGGGCGGGACAGCACCGGGACAGGGCGGGACAGCACCGGGACAGGGCTGGACAGCACCGGGACAGGGCGGGGGCGGGCCGGGACACAGCGGGACAGCACCGGGACAGGGCGGGACAGCACCGGGACAGGGCTGGACAG
>VZTX01005877.1:112607-182362 GCA_013400915.1 Pardalotus punctatus | reverse complement strand
TCCCGCCCGGCCCCCGCCGCTGCCCGGCCCCTGCCCCGCGCAGCCCACGCTGCCCCACTCGCGGTGCCCGCCCATCACCGAGCTCCGCTCTGAGGCCTCCCCGCGCTGGGAGTGACTGACACCGTGAGAACCGGCGGATCTGCACAAGCCCGGGGATGCCGGCAGGTTTTGACGGAGATTCACGCAATTCATGGGATGGCAGAATGGTTGGGGTTGGAAAGGACCTAAAGATCATCCAGTTCCAACCCCCTGCCATGCCATGGCCATGGGCAGGGACACCTTCCACCATCCCAGGGTGCTCCCAGCCCCATCCAGCCTGGCCTTGGGCACTGCCAGGGATCCAGGGGCAGCCCCAGCTGCTCTGGGCACCCTGTGCCAGGGCCTGCCCACCCTCACAGGGAACAACAAAGCAAGTGACCCAGTAACCACCCCATAAATACACCCAGTGCAAACCTCTAGACCAAGAAAACAAGAACAGGAGGAGTCCCAGATCTTTCATACAGCCATGGAGCAATATCAAATTTGGAGGCACTGTTGTGCTGTTAAACTGTTAACGACTGACAGAGCCTCAGCTCCCCAGCTCGCTCACACACTGAGCCAGCCCGGGCCACAGCCCGATCTGGTGGCCTGGCAGCACTGCTGACCTGAGAAAACCTTCACTGAGGAGAGCACAGGGACGAGAGCAGCAGAGGCTGCCTGAACTGCCTGCACGAACTCCTCACCTGAAACAGCAGCTTCCACATCCCCACCGGGGGAACCCAGCCTTCAGGAAGAAGTCCTATAATAACATGCTCGAGTCCTTTCGTAAGTGCTGAGAGTTCTTCTGAGTGCTCTACTGACAGTACAACTCATGTTCATGGCTTCACTTGTGCCCTTATCAAACGTACTTAAATTCAGCTTACCAGTCTTCCTCCTCCAACATCCATTATGGGATATTTTTCTAAGCACTCTCACTATTCTGGTATATGGCATTCTCCCATTTCAGAAGGGTTTCCCCTATCAAAGTGACTTCACTTAAAAGCCACAACAATATTTACAAAAAGATGTGAAAGATCAACTGCTTTTAAAGCAGTTGATGCAAATGAATTTCTGAACAGCTCCACAATTGCCATTAACCTTAAAAACATCATTAACTACTTTAATGCATTACCTACATTCATTTTCACGATAAATGATTATTCAAATGATTTATTTCAGCTCATAAAAGCCTGAAATACCTGTCATATACACAACTATAGGGGGGGGAGGAGTCGGAAGAAATGTAGTTATCAGTGGTAATCCATTCGATGTGTTCTCCTTCCTCATACTACCTGCCCAATCATCACACACTTTCCAAAAGGACAAAAATATCGTAATCTCGGGTTGATAACCTCAGGCTGATAACAAAAATAACCTAATCTCTCAGGAGATCTGCCCCTGACCTCCAGTCACAACACTCACACGGAGTCCTCACTTGAGATTTGCAGGAAACAAGCTGCACTGTGGTGATCAACACGCTGTGCGCCCCACTAAAATCAGACTTCCTAAAATGAAGAGCTTCCCCAGATAGAACTACTGAGTAGGAAATGGTTCCTGTGCTCTGACTATCCCAAAACTCGCTCACAATGCAAAGAATGAGAACAAAGATCATCTGTGGAGGCATTGCCTGGAGAACAGGTGGCTTTGGCTCGTGGCTCATCCCAGAGGGATTGCCTGGCCCAGTCTGAGACCAAAATGTCCATGTTCACTTCCAAGTTAAGAGTGAGGGCTGAAAGATTTGACTGATGGAAGTCAGCAAAACAAGGCAAGCGCCATGAGAACAGCAATCCACCACCACAAATGCCTTATAAATAAATGACTGAAAAAAAAGTGTAAAAAAGAAAAAAAAAAAACTATCAGCATAATAACATGCTTGGCCAACACTCTCAGAAAGAGATTTAAGGATTATTGTAAAAAAGTACTTCAAGTTTATAAAGGTATATGATACAAAGTGACAGATTTTTGCTAACTCACTATATTACTCATTGATCCATGAAGATTTATAGGTTGTAGTAGGCAATGGTGTTGTTATAGGAAAAATAAATGTAATACTGTTTGCCACAGCATACTAACAATCAAATCCTGGAGAAGAAAAATTAAGTAAAAACATACCCCAGGACAAAGGTTGCACTTCACTGCTCTGTTTTGTTAATCTTAAAAGCTTTCAGCTTGTAATCATGGTTGTGCTACTAATGTTTGTGTTGTGTCAGAAACAGTCAAGTTCAAAGAAGTCCTGAAATTGCAAACAGGAGTAGGTACCACTAGGGGAGTGAGCAGAGTGCAGTTTCTATTCACTCTGCAATTAAATTCATTACTTGAAAGAAATATCACAGGAGAAAGAAAAAAAAAAGAAGAAAAAGAAAAACGAGGAGGAGAATAAAGCTCTAACAATCTCGACCAAAAGTGAATTAAAGAATTAGGCACAGACTTGCCAAGAACTATTTTCATCTTAGCTTAGGGGTCCAAATCAACACACAGCCCTAAATAATTAACTCAGCACTCCAGATCCACATAAAAGAACGTGTTTTGTAGAAGTAATACTTGCACAGTTCAACAACCACACCTGGAGCTCAGGACTGCTCTAAAACAAAGCTGTTCTCTTCCGAGATCATTACCCAGCTCTAGTGCTCAGCCTGTGCATGACGCAGATTAACAATACCCAGACAACCACAACTGTGATGTTTGCCTGCATTAGAGAGGATTAATTCACAAATGAAAGGGTGAATGAGTTAATTCAGAACTAATGACAGAGTATTGCAGAACACAGGCGTCCCTGTAGCAAAGTGCTGGTTTTGATGTGCAGCCACTGAGAGGAGAAAGCAGCTTCCCTGAGTTGTTGATGAGGAACAGTTTGACGCCTGCATGCTGCTTCTTGCCTTGCGTGTTGTCCACGAGCTTCTGGACATAAAGAGCACCTGGCAGAACTCAGTCCAGCCTCATTCATGCAACCTTATTATTTTTAAAATTAAGTTACAGTTGCATTCAGGTAATGGCCATGAATCAGCAACGTATGGCATTCCTAAATTACCGTGTGTTTCTCCCAGCTGAATATTACATTGAATCTCACAGAATTACGCAGTATCTCCAGAAAGTTCAGTGAGCAGTTCAGCAGTGAATCCCCTACAACTTCTGAAATAAAACTTTTCTTCAAGTACAACTAGAACAGCAGGGACACCGAGGGCAGCAGAGGGATGGAGCAGCTCTGCTGGGAGGAAAGGCTGGGACAATTGGGATTGTTCAGCTGGGGAAGAGAAGCTTTGGGGTGACCTCAGTGTGGCCTGGCAGTGCCTGAAGGGTGCCTGCAGGGAAGATGGACAGAGACTCTTGACAAGGGCTGGAGTGACAGGACAAGGGCAATGGCTTCACACTGACAGAGAGGAGCTTTGGGTTGGATATTGGGAAGGAATTGTTCCCTGGGAGGGTGGGCAGGCCCTGGCACAGGGTGCCCAGAGCAGCTGTGGCTGCCCCCGGATCCCTGGCAGTGCCCAAGGCCAGGCTGGATGGGGCTCTGAGCACCCTGGGACAGTGGAAGGGGTCCCTGCCCATGGCAGGGGGTGGCACTGGATGACCTTTAGGGTCCTTTCCAACCCAGGCCATTCTGTTCTGTGATTACTCCATGGTCCCCAGAATGGGGACACATGTACCATGATATCACCATCTCAAAACAATCACCAAGAACTTGTATCTGTTTTGCAAGACAGCAGATGACAAGCAAGACCAGAAGCAGATACATATTCACATCCCTGAAGCACAAAGGGCAGTGTCAAGGTTGACAGGTTAAGTTTCCACCTACAGCTCCCTGAGCACGCAAACTTACCACAGGTTCTTACCACAGGAACACCTTCAAAAGAATAATTTATTGCAAAATTGAGAAAGAGATCGAGAAAGGAAATAGATGGAGTCCAGAATGCTGATGTTCTGATGGTCTGCAAGAAGCTGTCATGAGTGGTTTGAACCTGGCTCTAATACAGTGACACTAAAGAGCAAACTGCACTCAGTGTCCTGGAGCTGGCTGTGCTGCACAGCCAAACACCACCTCTGGACCCAAGTGCCCATGCCATATGCCCAGCCATGGGCACACAGTCTTAGCTTGGGACTGATGTCCTTTGCTAAATTAAACACAGATTCCATCACGGTGAACGGTGATTAAACTAATGAAATATAGGTACAAGGTAATTGAATATTTTTTTCAGACTCTCCAGAGGCAGATTTTTAAATTACACTCCATAAAGGTAGTAGGACCCATATAAGTATTACTTACTTTAAGCTCCTCTATATGCTTTAATATTTGCAGCTGACACAATAGACACGAGCAACTATTTTTGCTGCCAAAAGTGAAAATGAAACTCCAAAGAAAAGCAGCAGTAGCAACACTCTTGGCATGAGTGTAACCTGAGAGGTCATCAATTCCCCTTTCCGGGAGAGAAATTATTCAGACCATTACTCCCTCCCGAAAGTCCATCATCCTCTACACGCAAAGCATTCCAGGCACTACATTTGTTTTACACGCAGGCAGTATTATACACCATGAAAGAACGTATCTGTGCCTTATCTTTCCCATCAGGCTACGAACGTTTATGCCAAGCACCAAATAAGATCCATCTTTCCACTGAGTGTCGGCTGTGCATCAGAGGCAGGAGCTGCAGCAGTGAGTCAGTGCAAGCAGGTGACTCACTCACTGCCCTGGTGTCACAGCATTCCTGCTGCCCTGGTGTCACAGCATTTCTGCTGCCCTGGTGTCACACCAACCATTTCTGCTGCCCTGGTGTCACACCAACCATTTCTGCTGCTCCGGTGTCACACCCTTTCTGCTGCTCCGGTGTCACACCAACCATTTCTGCTGCCCTGGTGTCACACCAACCATTTCTGCTGCCCTGGTGTCACACCATTTCTGCTGCCCCGGTGTCACACCATTTCTGCTGCCCTGGTGTCACACCATTTCTGCTGCCCTGGTGTCACACCATTTCTGCTGCTCCAGTGTCACACCGTTTCTGGGAAAGGTGGGGGTGTGAGCAGTCCTCAACAGGAGGATGCCTCTCCTTCCCTAGAGAAGGGGTTGGGGTGGGCAAGAGCAGCCCTTTGTCCCCAGAGGTCACAGAAACATTCGGGTTGGAAAAGTGCTCCAAGCTGTGCCTGATGCTCACCCTGTCCCCAGCCCGGAGCACCGAGTGCCACATCCTGGCCTTGCCTGGACACCTCCAGGGATGGGCACTCCAAACCTCCCCTGGCAGTCCCTTCCAATGTTTAACAGCCCTTTCAGAGAAGAAATCCCTCCTGATATCCACCCTGAGCCTGCCCCCTCTCCTCCTGTCCCTGTTCCCTGGGAGCAGAGCCCGACCCCCCCGGCTGTCCCCTCCTGTCAGGAGCTGTGCAGAGCCACAAGGTCCCCCCTGAGCCCCCTTTGCTCCAGGCTGAGCCCTTTCCCAGCTCCCTCAGCTGCCCCTCACAGGACTGACTCTCAAACCTTTCACTGCAGTCACACTCCCAGTTTCTCCCCTTTCCCTGACACACCAGGACGCACTCAGTGCCAGGGAAGTTGCTGGGCAGGCACATGGCACATTCCCAGCTCCCGTTTTCCCCACAGGTCCCATCACCTCTGCCCTGCACGGTGGCACTCTGGACAGTCTGGGGGGAAAAAAAAACCTAAAAAAACCCCCCGCAAAAAAAACAACCACAAAAAAGAAAATTTGCACCTAAGACAGAGGTTTTAAGAGAGCCAAACTAAAAGGGAAGATGTAGCAGTCTCACTCTTGAGCAGAATCTGAATGGGCACCTCAGACTCACCACAGTGCACAGTAAGAATAAACACACTGTCTGTCACCTGTCTGCACACAGCTTTCCATGGAGGTAAAACCAGACACACCAACACCTGGCTCAAGCCAAACCTGGGCTGCCCAGAGCGCTGAAAAATGCACCCCCCCCCAAAACCCCAAAACCCAGCTTTCTGACCCACTGGGTTTCCCAGACAGAGCCTTCCAGCCCCAGGCTGTTCTCAACAAGAAAATGCAAAGGAAAAGTAATTTTGTGGGGGTAAAATCTTCTAAGAAATCTTAATATGTGGAACACGTGGATTAAAATGCTCTGCCTTACTGAAGGGACAACAGCATTAACTCCTGAATCTTTACCAGTACTGATAGAAAAGTAATTGCTGGCAATTTTAATCAGCCCAGGATGATTTGAACTCACTATCTTTGAAATAGTAAGCTGACATTTCATTCATTATGTGATACTTAAGTTAACATCCATAGCAATTTAGAAAAAATACCGTTCTGGCTACCTGAGAACTCATTAAATACCCAAGATTAAGAGAAAAAAAACCCTTCAAAATAGAGGATAGAGTTTGCATTACTCAGATTTCTTAACTCATGCCTTATTTTGCATCCACAACTATGAAACATGATAGAAAATAAGGAATCAGAGGAGGAGTCCAGCCCTAGGGAGAAATACCCACAGAGGTATACAGGCTCCATTGAAGGTCTGCTGAGTTCTCCAGGTATGGTTTGCTTTTCTGTTGTTGGTGGGATTTGTGGAAGCAGGTAGAGAGGTCAGGCAGACAGGCTTCAAGATGGCGAAGAAGAAGGATTTATTTACAAGAAGTTCTTTTTATACACAGTAATAAACAAGTGTCTATTGGCCAAAGACAATCCACCCCCAAAGACCTATTGGTTATGGCTTGTACACCTCTAACACAAAACACAGAGATTAAGAAAGTACAGTTTATCTGTATTCTCCATGAGAGAGAAAGGAAAATTCTAAAACAGTGCAACTACACTCCAGGCACAGCCATCTCTCCATGACTTTATCAGGTCTGGTGCCTTAGTTCATGACTGTTCTCCCTGCTCTCAAAAAAAGGGCATGCAGGAGTTTATCACAATGGGACAGAACAAAGCCCTAGCAGTCATCACTTCACACTTTTGTCCCAGCCCCCTGAGGTACCACATTTATTTCAGACCCGGGTCCTAAATGGGTGAAACAACGGGGCAGTTTGGCTGAGGTCAGACAGCAACACAGGGCACAGCACATCCAGCAGCCCAGCTCTCTTTCCACACAGCTACATCACCAGATTTCTGAACCAGAAAGTTTCTATGACCACATCACGGCACCACCACGGAGCACAGCTCTCTTGTACTTATTATCCCTCTTAATGTCACTATTTGAAATGGCAGGGAATGAAATTTAGGGATTGAAAAACCACAAGTTTTAAGCAGATCCTTAGCAGCGACACCTTCTGCTATGCCAGGCTGCCCCAAGCCCTGTCCAAGCTCACAAGGGATGGGGCAGCCCCATTCTCTGGGCACCCTGTGCCAGGGCCTGCCCACTCTCAGCACCCAGAACTTCTTCCCAATATCCACTCCAAAGCTCTCTGTCAGAGTGAAGCCATTCCCCCTCGCCCTGTCACTATATGGTTTTGTAAAAGAAGTGGTGGGATCTTCCCAGATACAGCTCTGGCTGAGCCTTACAATCCTCTAACACATGTTTGAGAGAGCACTGACATTTTAATAAATCCTCCACTGATCTTGGAGGAAAAATACTCAACTGCAATTCAAAAAAAAGATGCCTAATGGCTGCATTTATTTAATTTTAAAAAGAGACAGCTGTTCTTCTTGTTCAGTGAAGTAGTGCTCATATTCTCCAGCCAGAAGTACCAAAATCAACAGCACTATTTAAAGCAAATACGCCGATTTAATTATTTGCCACAGAAAATTACAGGCAGGAGGGCAGAAGGTTTCTTTTGGTAAGAAATTCAAGCTTTGTGACCTTAGACTGAAATATTCTCTTTCTAGGAAACAAAGATGTCGTTCGGAGTACAGGAGATGCATTCTAGGCTCAGGGGTGAAAGAAATCACCACGAATGCAGTAAAAATCCTCATGCAGGCTGCAAGTGGGAGAGCAGCATGTCTGAAGGAACAGGGCAAGTGTAATTGTGACTGCACTATGCATTGCTACATTCCTTTGGAAGACTTTTAAAATTTTTTCTCTTTGAATGGAAAACAACCAGTAAAAGCCAATTTAAAAAAAAGAATACCTATAGTTAAACCACCTTTGCCTAAACCAGCAGCTAAAATGATTAACTCACTTTTTTTTAGGATAACACCTGATTTTCCCCTCAGTATCACAATGACTTTTTGAGAGGAGTCACTAAGCTCACACACACTCCAAACAGACCTTCGGCTGAATTCATCAACCATCTCATCACACACAGTTTAAAAGTATCAACAACTCTTGTTTTTCTTGTTTTCAGTTGCCTGAAGTAAGGAGAGGAATCAAAATGACCAAGCAATGTTTATATGGAGCCATGCTGGCATGATTTTCACAGAATGCACAGAAAGGTTAGTGCAGAATTTGCTGTCAAATGTACATTTTAAAAAGAGACAAGGATGAATCTTGGAAAAGCTCATCTCTCCTGGCAAAAATATTTTTAAAACAAGTCTCATGGTTCTCTTCTATTTAAATTGTGTGCTGAGGTGGATTTTTGTTTTGGTGAGGGCTTAGTTTCTCATGATGAAACAATACTTTCTCTTATTTGTTTTAAAGAGCCAAATCTTCTTTGTAACTTGCAAGCAGCTTGAGTTAAAAAAAAAATAAAGCAGACCTAGATAAAACTCATAAAAGGTAGTATCAAGTGTTCTTCAAGATCCCAGTGAGAGATGATTTCACTCTCTGGAAACTTGTAACTGAATAGTTTTAGGTCTGTCTTGAACAGAATTCCAGAGGTCCACCCTCCAGCTAAGGCATTTCCAACTCCTAAATTAGAGATACAATCGGTTTCAGTAGCCAGAATTATCTCCAATTGATATTACTCTCTCTTGCATTCCATAAGTTACGTACATATATTTTTTAAATAACTCTCCCTTCTTTTTGTTTTAAAGAATGAGGGTGTTTTGAGATTGAATTCAAACCCTTTAACTTCAATTTGAAAAGAAATTTTTTTTAAAAAGAAAAACAACTAATGAAAAGACTCTAAAATTCTTCCTTTGGGTAGAGTCATTTCCTGTTCTGCAGTGACCAAGAGATGGGCAGCAGGGGAAGGGGAAGGAGATCACAGTGGCAGGACAGGTGACACAAATGTTGTTCACCAGGAGTACAGCCCCAGAGAGAGACTTCTCACTGAAAGAACTCCAATTTCTAAGCCATCAAGGAGCATTAGCCAGGCAAGGTAAGTAGCAGAATGCCATGGCCAAAGGATTAGACACTGGATATGGGACAGGACCTCTTGCAAAGGCTCATAAACCCGGTACAATTTGATTTTTCTTTTTTTTCCCAGCTAAAATAGCCCTAGAACATTAAAAAAACAACAAAAAAAAAAGCCCAAACAAAGAAAAAACAACAAAAACCCAAACCAAACTAACAAAAAACCAACCAAAAATACCCCCAAAATATACAACAAAACAAACAACAAACAAACAAACAAACCCCAACAAAAACAGAAAAAACCCACCAAACAACAAACCACCAAAAAAAACCCAAACCAACAAACTTTCATATCCTGAAGTTGTTACTGCATTTCCATGACACAAGGGAAGAGCTGGAAAGTTCATAGATGGAAACCTTTTTATTACTCTTATCACAGCAGGAAATCAGGAGATCAGGAGACAGGGCCCTGAATTTGATCAAGTGACAGCAAAAGGCACTTTTGAAAAGACAAGAAATTCCATTTATGGATAACACACTGCCAGGGTGATGGACACTGCTGCAGTGGGGTCTCCACACTCAGGACCCACCTGCCCCTGGTCCTGAGCCACCTGCTCTGCCTGGCCCTGCTTTGGGCAGCAGATTTGGACTGGATAATGTCCAAAGGTGACTTCTGACCACCGCCCACTCCACAAGGATTTTGATCTTCCTGTCTTTGAAATACAGGATAAAGGTTTATTTTTCACATGTCTGGAATACAGGCAGCTTCATTTGTCCATGAGAAGCCCCTTAACTGTGGATCTCCTAATCCAGGTATCTCTGGCTTGTCCGTCCCTCAATGGATATGACTGTAAAATAAGCCAGTGTGCAGATATTCCAGACACTGCACTTCAAGACAATAATATACTTCTTGGAGATCACGTTTCAGCCTCGGTGGAGAAATGTGCTGCATGCTTTAAGTCAAGGGGCTGGTAATAAACTGTGAGGCACAATAAAACAAAAGGAGCGTCACAGCAACTTTACAGACAGAAAAATCCTGAGTGCAGCCAAGTTATGCTGAAGGAGCCAGACTGCAAAGTGGAAAATCCCATCAGAGCCAAGCCAGGGGAAGCCAGCTAACACTGGCCACTTTCCAGCACCAAATGTCAGGTGAGAGCTGGAGGAATCCATCTGAATAGATTCCCATTGGAATTCCAGTGACAGTGACTCCTGGAAAGCTGGGACCCCCAGCCCCATGCCAGGGGCAGACACAGGGCTGCAGTCCGGGCAGGGGGGCTGGGAAAGCCCTGCCAAAATCACACAGGGGGGATTCAGATGGGGCTGGATGCTGCCCCACGGAGAGGGGAACGGTTCTGGGGGTTTGCTAGAGAGGGTATTTGCCTCAGGAAGGAATTTCCAAAGGATTATCTTAATTTGGCTCTGGTTGCAAACTGGAATTTATCTCGGCTCGGAAGCAGCTGCCTGTCTCAGACAAACTGGTGACATGCTCAGAAAAGGAAATCTGCAGAGCTGACAAAACCTGCGTGTGTTTCCAAGGCTGAGGAATTCTCTACATAAAGAGTATAGGCTGATAACTGAGGATACAGAAATAAAAAACCAAGGAGAAATCACACAGGAGAACATTAAATTACTGTCCAGAACTGGGAGTTTGACATTTCTGTGGGAGAAGGCAAAGGAAACAGAATTGAAAGAGATACTGGAAGAAAAATGAAGAACAAAAGCATCGCAACCACTTTACTATTTCTAAACATGTATCACTTCATCATTACTAGAAAACAACCATGCTAGCAGAATTGTTTCTAAAAAACCTGCAGGCAGAAAATGAGATATGGAAGCAATTCATGAATCAATTACCATTAAACAAAAAGCTGCACCTAACACAACCAGCAAAAGCACATTTAACAGCTTAACATCAAATACAAGATTTGAGAGACAAATTGACTTTCTACAATTTTTAAATGAAGCTTTAAAAGTTATTTGATGCATATAGAGATGCACATGCTACCATTGTGTTCAAACCCCTTAAACTATAAAATGAAAAAGTGCCAGTCTTCCACTCCATCAGATGGAAGTAGATAGAAATTATGTTTAGAAGTTTAACATTTAAATAAATAAACATCACCATTTTGGAGAAATTGACTTTCTGCTTACAGGTAGAATACCTTATTGACATTCATGGGCCTATCTTGCTCTTTATTAGAAAATTATTATTTTAAAATTGAGTCAGACCACTAATACAATCTTGCAAAAATGCTGGCATACTGAAAAATGCAAAAGCTTACCTTTAAACTATTAATTTTAGGTAAAACATAGGTTTTAATGCCGAAATTTAAACAGCATGTAAAACCAATTTTAACATTTCAGCAAAGAATGAGTATCAGCATAGGAAATACTGAAGGGATGAGGTTGAGGCTTATTCAGGCTGTTAATCCCTGAGAAAAATCTGACAAATCTATCCTGTGGTGGAGCCTGAAAGATTTTATCTTTCTAAACTCTTCAGCAAAGAGCTAACAGCGTAGAGACTTCCAAGTTAGCCTTTCATGAGCAGTGAGTTATGTGTTGTGCAGGAGTAAGAGGAGAGCCTGAAGGATCTATTTCATTGATCTGGACTATTCCCAGTACAGCTACAGATACTTACAATGGGTATCATTTCATTGGACATCATTAGGATGTGAAAGCCAACCAATTATACTGCACTGCTTTTTTTATTTTCTTTGGTACTCAGAATATTGGCAGTTTAGCACCGTCCTTAGTCCAGGCCGTATTTACAACAACAAACAGCAGCACTATTGTTATTACTTTGAGAATAAATTTCAACTGACGGGAAGTTTAGATTTCAAAGTGTTTCTTTTCTGTCTTTTTAATCTCTCTCTGGCAGGTGAAAAATCCAAGGCTACAGGTTTACACGGCAAGGTTATTCCACTGTGCATTTTATTTTCTGCTCTGCTGGTACCCAGCGCTCCCCACCCTCTCTCAGTTTCCCTTCCCCCTTCCTCCCGGCTGGCAGTACTCACCAATAGCCTGAGCAAGGGCTATGACAACTTCCTGGCATGTTGTGACCTCGGTGACGCCACACACGATCCTCTGCACTCCATCCACCCATACTTTGAGCTCCATGGTTCACCAGATCATCCAAGAGCCATGAATGCAAACCAGTCAAGTCATACTTGCAGCTGCAGCAGAGACAGTGCAGCCGACTTCCTGCAGCAGCTGGAAGAGAGAAAAATCCTCGTGTTTACAGCAAGGAATCACCAATTCTAAAAGTGGACAATTTCACTTTGACATCTATTGGGCAGGAGAGGCAACGCAGCCTCCTTTCTTCAAAAACAAGAACCAAACATCCACACATTGTGGGGGCAGACTGGCTGGAAAGCTGCCCGGTGGAAAAGGACCTGGGGATGCTGGTCAACAGCAGCTGACCATGAGCTGGATGTGCCCAGGTGGGCAAGAAGGCCAGTGGCACCTGGCCTGGGTCAGCAGTGGTGTGGCCAGCAGGAGCAGGGCAGTGACTGTGCCCCTGTCGTGGGCACTGGTGAGACCACAGCTCAAATCCTGTGTCCAGTTCTGTGCCTGTCACTGCACATGGACATGGAGGGGCTGGGGGTGTCCAGGGAAGGGAACGGAGCTGGGAAGGGTCTGGAGCCCCAGGAGGGGCTGAGGGAGCTGGGAAAGGGCTGAGCCTGGAGAAAAGAGGGATCAGGGGGACCTTGTGGCTCTGCACAGCTCCTGACAGGAGGGGACAGCCGGGGGGGTCGGGCTCTGCTCCCAGGGAACAACAGGACATGGGGAAATGGCCTCAAGCTGTTCTAGGAGAGGGTCAGGTTGGACATCAGGAGGAATTTCCCCATGGAAACAGTGGTCAGACATGGGAAGGGGCTGCCCAAGGAGGTTTGGAGCCCAAGGAAGGACGGGATGTAGCACTCAGCGCTCTGGGCTGGTGACACAGTGGGGATTGGTCACACGTTGGACTTGGTGATCCTGGAGGTCTTGTCCAACCCTAATAATTCTATGATTCCATTCTAGGATCCCATGCTTTAACAATGTCTGCCTTTTCTGCAGAGATACCCAAAGTTTCATTACAGTTTATTTCCTAAAATTTCAGAAGTTGTTACAAAAAGAGCACGCAGAGAAAGAGCACTAAAGAAACAACACCAGAATAAAATCCTAACAGTTCCCAGTAACAGGTGCCCCTATTCCTTTACATGCAGCCTGGATGTCTCAAGGAACTGCTTAGGGATGTTTTCAGTGTTTGTTCAATGATTCCTAGTGGGTGGGGCTATAGCAAAACAAGGGGGAAACATTTTTAATTACAGCTATCCATGAGAGTCCAACTTTTGTCTCCCTGCAGAAGCAGCTGAAGGCTCCTATTCCAAACAAACCTGTGCATTCTGTACCAGAACACAGAAAGGGAAGTGAGCACACAGATCGCTTCTCTCCTCCTCTAAAGCAAGGAGATGCATCAGGCAGAGTGTGGTAGGGCTGGTTTAACCCCTGCCAGCACTGGGCTGGCTCTGGGAGGAAACAGACGTTGTCTAATGTCTTATCCTAGGTTTTTCATAGGCACTGCAATGATACTAAACAAAAAAATTCTGAAGTAAACCCACCAAAAATTGTCTCCAAAAGACAGAACCTCCCCCCCCAAAGTGAAACAAAAACCAATGCACCAATAATGATGATGAAGTCTTAAAAAACCCCACAAATGAACAAGAAAGCAAACGCCCACCTACAAACCAACCAACAACAAAAAACCAAAAACAAATAAAGAATGCCTAATGAGACAGCTGGGCTACTTAAGCAGATAAGAGGAAAAATAAACCGTGATAATACCATAAAAGAAGCTCATGTACTCAGGTAATCCCATATGGATAAAGTGATAAAATTAAAGGCAATATTTTTGAAGAATTAAGTACCAGGAAATCGGATAACACAGGGACGGAGTAAAAGAACTCTGAAAATTATTTAGAGGAGATTAGTGAAGACAGGCAGGGTAGAGCTACACAACAAACACAGAATCTGATGATGCTGATGGATTGGACAGAACTGCACGTGGAGGCAGAAATGGTGCAGGGAAATACACAAATCCTTAGTGCTGCTCACATTTACAGTCTAACCAGAGCTGCTTTCTCCTGGGGAAGCAAACAGCTCT
This sequence comes from Pardalotus punctatus, assembly GCA_013400915.1. Classification (NCBI taxonomy): domain Eukaryota; kingdom Metazoa; phylum Chordata; class Aves; order Passeriformes; family Pardalotidae; genus Pardalotus; species Pardalotus punctatus. Next base: position 168,066 of record VZTX01005877.1, on the reverse strand, counting down.
TTCTGCATCAAAAAGATGCACCAGTGCAGCCCTCAAGCTAAAGGAAAAAGTGACTTCCCTCCTGCACCCAAACAGTTCACCCAGCAGCTGACAAAACCTGACCATGATCCACAGGAGACCTGGGAGCTCCTCACCTGGCAGGCTGGGGCAGCAACAACCTCAGAGCCTGTCAGAGACAGGGGGGTCCCACCACATGGACAGGAGGGGCTTGAGCAGAGAAACACCGAGCAGTGAATTCAGGCCAGCACAGTCCCCTCCAAATCCCTGTCCAAACCTACCTGCTCAGGAGTGTATGCAAAATTTGTAAGTAAAACCAGATTTCAAATAGACTTGCACACTCAATAGAAAAGTGATGCCTTTTAAGAATACCAGAGTTTACAGAAGTAGTCTTTTGACAAATATCTTCCTGCATAAAGCCGGACAATTCAAAGAAAGCTACTATCTGCACAGGCATTAACAGTGCACAAATACAGAAACACCTCCACCAGGTTAACACCACTTTAATGTACCAATAACCTAAGCAGAAGAAAGTCTTTTACCAGCCCAAAATGTAACAGGGACTGAGAAAACACCTCACAGGCCCCACCAGTGACCTGTGCTATTTATGCTTGGACCAGTTGTCATCACAAATAAACAGACCTCACATTCCAAGCCCAGCTGTAAGGAACTTAATTAATTAACTTAATATCTTGCTGTGGGTTGAACAGTTCAGCTTTCCTGGCACCAACCAAGCCATCTCTCCATGTGACAATGCACATGTCAGCAAAGCATCCGACAGCTCTAATTGTTTTTCTGTCTGTCAACATCCAAAGTATTATCTCAATTTAGCAAGCCAGCAAGTGCATTTTTTCCCCCCAGTCAGCACACAGCACAGTCTTGTGCTCAGTGCAGATCAGGTTTGGTCATTTGTTTTCCTACAGCCCATCTTTAAAAAAAAGAAAAAACTAAAGAGAGGCATCATATAATAAGGAAATATTTGCTGACACTTCCAAGTTTGAAGAAAGCATTCACCAAAGCTGCAAATGATCTGAACAAAGTGCCTTTGAAACAGTTCAAGCTCAGGGAAAACATCCCCATTCATTTCTTACAGGACAAATAGTTTTACCAGACTAAATAAGATCAAGAATTTGTGACACGTGCGTCCATCAGACCAACAGGCAGGGCTGAATTAAAGCAGTGTGTTAATTAAAGGGCTGCCCACGTGGAATCCCCATCCCTGGAGGTGTTCAAGGAACAACTGATGTGGCACTCAGTGCTCTGGTTTACTGACAAGGTGGGCACCAATCACAGCTGGGACTCAATGATCCTGGAAATCTTTTCCAACCTCACTGATTCTGCGATTCCACGTGCTCCACAAGCGCTCACAGGATTTTTCTGGGGACCTGCCACTAAAAACACATACACACTGGGAATGTAAGGTCTGCGTGCTGAAATCACTCTGTCTCATTAGAGTTTCTAAGCAAAACTCATCTCCAGTAAGTTTAAAAAAAAAATAAATCTAGGATGGGTTTGGTTTCTAGGATTGTGCAGTAGAAGTTCACAGAGATGTCTGGAAACCAGAAAATCTGGCCACGTGCTTATCTCTGCTTCCCAAATATAAGTTTTTATTAGCCTTTGGTTTTCCTTCATGTGTATTCCGTTTTTTATTTGCTGTTAGTTAACTTTCATACCAGTAATAGCTGATTTGCCTTCCCACTGAGGGCCATCTGACAGCCCCAAATTATTTTTCGACCTGAAATTTGTGTCCAGAATGCACACTGTGCTTTTATATTAGAGGAGGCAAAATAATCCTTGCATCCAATACAGTACAAATTTCTTTCTGAAGCCAATGGAAGGGATGGGGAGGGGGGAATCTCACTTGAGGTTTCTCAATCCCCTAAGTTCAAAACCAGTTCACCTTATGCATAACTCATTGCAGCAATGACTGGGAATAGGAATGCAAAACTAATTTACTGAGAGGCACACGACCCAAAGCACGCCTGTGATCACAGCTTTTCCCCGCTTTGTCAGCCAGCAGTTCCACAACCACACATAGTTCTGCTTGGAACCAAGCACTGGAAATCTGGCATTCCACAGCTACTTCCTCCCCCCACTTCTCCACCACCTTGCCTGAAGCCTTCTCAATTACCTTGTTTACCATGCATTAAGCATTTTCCCTAAATTCCCCTTTTATCCTAATTGGCTGATGGTATCTTACTCTTTCAGATACTTCTTCAGTTTTTAAGTGTAAATAAAATCCAGCATATATACACACACTACTATTTAGCTACGTCTCCACAACTTGTTTACAAAATAGAGAAAAGGCTGAAGCTTCACAAAAGACAAGCAGATCACACTAAGTGCAAAGGGCTTTCCTAGCATTTAAAAAAACAAGATATTCGAGGCAGATGTTTGTGAAACATCTTCACATAAGTGTTAAGTCATAAGGAAACCTGAGAGCTAAAATCAAGACGCCGATTTCACCTGATTTCTAATATTTAGAAGGTTCACACTGCCTGAAACCATCATGCAACCTGAAATCAGGGCTAAAATCCTGCTGCAGCAGAATTTTGACCAACCAGTTCAGTGACTTTCTGGAGCCCCAGCAAGTCACCAGCACGCTCTTTACCACACTTAAAAGTCAGGCTGCTTTCATTTGTAATTAGCAATAATCAAACATCATTTGGAGTTTGGCATTTACCCTTTATTTTCCATTCTTGGTGCACTACAGCCAAGCTGTGCTCCTTGTTTTTCCCTGTTGTGACACCAGGTAGGGCCCTGGACAAAGAGGCAGCTTGTTCCACCCATGCTGTAAGTCATTAATAAAAATAACTAGTGAGTGCTAGGGAGGCCTGATTGGAAAATACCAAACAAACGAGCACAACTAAGCCAGTCCACTATCCAGAAAGAGCTCAAAACCAACCAGAAGAGCACGGCAGTGAACAGGGATGATGCATTTGGAAGGTCTTCCCCACCATAAGAATCCTGGTACAGAGCCAAGTAACATTTTCCAGATGAAGATAACTGCAAATACAGAATTGGCTACTGGAAATAAGCTCCCTAGTATTTACCAAAAAGCCTCCTCCCTTAGATTGATGAAGAAGAAATATCCTACAAGATATGCAGCTTCCCATCAGTAAAGGGCAAAAATATTTTATGTCAGGTTCAAGTCAAAAATATCAAGTGAAAGTCTTCTGCAGGAAAAATTATTATCAGAAAGGAATAGGCTGTGGGTTTGAAAAGAAAGTGTTTACACAGAAGTAGCATCCAATGTTTTTTTGTGGGACTAACCCTCGTGGAGGTTTTTCTTTTGCTATTCCAGAAGAATGCTCTGGGATAATAAGCACTGCTTGAAACAAATAAACCCGAGGTCCCACAACCACGAAGATGACAGTGTTGAGAACGAGCTTGAGAGGGAGTTTAAGACCAAGGAATTTTCCCCCTTGAGACTGGCCAAAAGATGCTCTGACACATCTTTGGTCAAACAGGCCCAAATGGCGCTGCCAGAAGCGATATCCAAAGAAAGAGCACACACACCCCACCTGTGAGAGCAGCACAGCACCAACACAGGAGTCTGGATAAGCATTAAATGCAGGCAGCTGTTTCTAGCAACAAGGGCTGCATGAAATCGTGCTTCTGGATAACCCAGAATTCCCCAAGTCGCAGTTTCCCAGACAAATTACCAGTTGACTTCCATCCAGGAACCCTCAACTGCCTAGAACAGGAACTGCTGCTTGCACTGCAATTTCTCCTGCTGCAATACAGCTAACAATTTGGTGGGAAAAAATGAAGGAAAGAAACATTGTTCTGAAGGAGGGAATGCTACAACTGGTACTTTGCCTAATTACAGAACATTCCCGACCTCTCCCTGAGCTACAATCTCTCCTTGAGCTGCAATCTTTAGAGCACAGAAAAAACAAATTGTCTCTTCTCCTTGTACTGGTGAGAATCAGCTAGAAAGAATTAGCTTGTTTTCTTTTCGGGGTGGAGGAGTGATTGGAGGAGAAAGCATTCATCCATGCTTCTCGTCATCTCTTGCAAAGATACCACTATTTGTTAATGGCAACTATAGAGTTATTGCCTGAAATAATTCTTCCACCTTGAAAATTGTATTTTTACCTTCAGTATTTTAATTCTAAGACTGATCTCTGACTTCAGCAAGCATGTTGAGTCTTTAGGACATCTTCCTGCGTGGTGTTTTAATCTAAATCACACGTGACCATCTGAAGAAACCAGACACACCACTTAGTAATGACTCAAGTGCAGCACAAAACAACATTTATCCAACTAGAGGTAGGAGTGATGACATAGCTACAAACCTTCATGATCCCAGACTGTGTCTGAAATTCTCAGGGCTTTCACAGAAAAGTCCAACCAGCTGTCATGAACACATATCAATGGCTGGACTGATGGTGCTCTTATCACAGTCTGGAACACCTTGTGTTTTAAGGCTTGACCCAACAGTGCTGCAAAACATTTTCAAATCCCCACAAAATGTTTGAAAGAGAACAAGGCAGCAGGTGAGCCAAGGAAACAGATGGCTCACTGAAGTTCCTTGATATTTGGTCACTGCTGAGAGGATAACCTTGCATTTCTAACAGTAAGTTTCACACTCTGGCACTTGAATTAATTCAACAGGATCAACAACTCTGAAATTAATACTCTCCTTTCCCCAAGATTAGATATAAAAAGCATCTGAACTCCACATGGATTTACGGTAAAAAAACCCAAGGGCATTTTGGAAACGTTGACAGCGCTCCAGTCAGAGTTTCAAGGATCCTTCCTTCTACTAGATTCCAGTCAGAGAGTTTCTAAAGCAGACATTTTAAAATTTAAAACTCAAGAGCATTATTTTTAGGATATGTACCAGTAAATCAAAACAATATCTGATGCAGCACTTCTTTCAGTCTTGAGACAGGATTTACTTGGATACAAGTCTCAATTCAAGCAGGCTTACTCACTCAATCCCAACCCTGAATCTGTTTCAGGATTAGGACTCAAGTACCAACTGCTTCATTTTACACAGAGCACTCCTTTTCCTCATTCTGTAGTTTAGCTACTAACAAACAAAAATGTCAGGATGAAACATCAGAATCCTTCTAGAGAGGAGGGATTGAGTGGATTCATCCTAGAAAACCTCACTGGCCACCACTGTTCTAGGAAGGGCTGGATCATGGAATCACAAATGGTTTGGGTTGGAAGGGACCTTAAAACCCATCCAGTGCCACCCCTGCCATGGCAGGGACACCTTCCACTGTCCCAGGGTGCTCAGAGCCCCATCCAGCCTGGCCTTGGGCACTGCCAGGGATCCAGGGGCAGCCCCAGCTGCTCTGGGCACCCTGTGCCAGGGCCTGCCCACCCTCCCAGGGAACAATTCCTTCCCAATATCCAATCCAAAGCTCCTCTCAGTCAGTGTGAAGCTGTTGCCCTTGTCCTGTCACTGCAGCCCTTGTCAAGAGTCTCTGTCCATCTTTCCTGCAGGCTCCCTTCAGGCACTGCCAGGCCACACTGAGGTCACCCCAAAGCTTCTCTTCCCCAGCTGAACAATCCCAATTGTCCCAGCCTTTCCTCCCAGCAGAGCTGCTCCATCCTCTGCTGCCCTCGGTGCCCCTGCTCTGGGCTGGCAGCAGCACACCAGAGGTTCAGACAGCAGCTGGGATGGATTTATTCTGTGGCAGAGGAATATCCTTTTCCAGATATGTTAGCCAAGGAGCCTGCACTGCATATAAATGCTGTGACAAACAGCTCAAAAAAAGACATGTGCATTAAATAAACATCTCCTGATTCATCATCTCAGTCAACAGGCAGACATTTACTGCACTGTAATGTCTTCCAAAGCTGTGTGAGTATTTGTCCCTCATTAGTAGCAAATATATAGTGCATTTGAGAGAACAGCTTTATTACACACCACTTTATTAATAAACAGCTGCATTAGGTGGAAGCCACATCTATACATCTCTAATATGGTCTAAATAGTGTTTGGAAGTGAAAGAAAACAAAGAGCAAAGAAATAAGCAAGCTGGTTCATTGCAGGGGAAATATTTATACGAAAGTTACAATTGACACACCTTACTTCAAAGCTGCCTTAGACCTCGAGATGCCCTGGTTTCAAAGGAGACAAAACAGGTCATTCTCCAAACTGGTTCCAAGCAAGACACAGCTCCACCCGTTCAACTTTTCCCCTCTCCCCTAATGGCTTGTCCACAAACACTCACACCCAGCGAGGGATTGAAAATTCCTGTGTAATTGCCAATATTTACACTAATGAGGCAGTGAGCTCATCTGCTCCGTTTTGGCAAGACCTGCATTAACTCTTGCTCTGGTAGGGCTGAATCTGCTCCTTACACTCCAGTCAAGCCCACGGGCAGCAGTTGCTGTGCTTTGTCATTTGACTGCAGCTTCCCCGAGTCTCAGTTGTAAGAGGGGTGTTCCCTGCACCCCAACCGTGAGCTGAGGGCAAATTTCAGGGGGAAAAAACCCCAAAACATACAAAAAACTTATTATACTTCCCACATTTCAAGATATGGACCAAAACACACCACCTTCTTCCTCTATACTGTGATGAACCTTGCATACAAATGAGCCCATTCCTGCACTTCCAAGTTTGGACTGAAGGATGCAGGAATTAAAATGCATCTTGCAACTGAAATCTATTTAAATGTGAATAGACAGAAGTTTTAAAAGTCAGTTAAGCACATGGTTTAAAACCATGGTATGACAGGACTACTGAAATCTCACTGTAATGAAATGCAATTTCTGGAACAGAAACAAGGTGAGGCACTTTCAACTTATTTAACATAACTCAACTTATTTAACATTACTGTTCCAAAAAATTATAATCTCAAAGCTTTACTCGGTGAGCAGCTACATCATTCATTAAACATTACCTAAGAAATTTCAAGTTGCTCTCCTGGCAACCTAGAAAAGTCTGCAAGACAGAAGAGAACACAGCACTACAAGGACTCTTTAAACAGTTAAGCAAGATAAATGAGTGGGGGGAACCCATCACTTTCTAAAATTTACACTTGGCTGTGCTTACTTCCATATTTCCCCAGGCACAAAAGAACTTCTTTGCTTCTTCTGTTCTCTATTTATACGACTCAGCTGGATCACTTAAGTATTTCCCCTCTCTTGACAATTGTGAGCTCGGTTAATTTTTTTAGAGCAAAATCAGAGGTAATCATCACACACAGCAATAGCTTATGGGCTAAAATACTCAAAGTGCATGACTTAATTCATGGAATCATGGAATGGGTTGGGTTGGAAGGGACCTTAAAGCCCATCCAGTGCCACCCCTGCCATGGCAGGGACACCTGCCACTGTCCCAGGGTGCTCAGAGCCCCATCCAGCCTGGCCTTGGGCACTGCCAGGGATCCAGGGGCAGCCCCAGCTGCTCTGGGCACCCTGTGCCAGGGCCTGCCCACCCTCCCAGGGAACAATTCCTTCCTGATATCTACCTAATTTCCCCCTCTTTCAGTTCGAATTGCCCTAGCCCTGCTTTCAGCACCGTGGCCGTGCCACAGGCAGCTCCAAGGTCAAGCTGCACATTTTGGCCAACTGGCCACACTACACGAAATGGATGTGGAACCAAACTCCACTTCAGGAGGTGAGGAAGCTTAGGTTCTCTATCCAGCTGAAAATCTTAAGGAAACTGTTACAAACTTCATACTTTCTAGACCACTAACTCTCTTTAAGTTTGGCTAAAACTCACCTAAACTCCAAAACTCACTGGCAGGAGCAAGAAGTGCAGAGATGAACATCATAATAAGTACACTTCCCCTTGGAAGTCTTATAAAGATTATATATTGCATTCATAGAAAGACCCAGCAAAGAGCTCTTCAGGAAAAACATGATTCTCTGCCAAAAAACTGACAGAAATTAGCAGAAGTCACGGTCAGCAATGCCAATGGAAAATGGATGTAAGGTTAAATTCAATATGGCAAGGGGGAAAAAAGTTTTTATTTTCCTGTTCCTACCTTCTTTCTCCGTGGCAACAATTTTTAAACCAGCATCACTTCCCACTTACTGATTTCCCCTCCCTATTTTCAGATGGTATCTCCATTTTGCACTTTCTGAGACACAAGCCCTTCATTGCTGGCCATGTAGTCACAGGCCTTCATCTCAGCTCCTCATGGCTGCATCTCCCTCCTCACTGCACCCTGAGCAGCCACACCTTGCCCATTTGCCCACAACAATGATGCCAGGACACGTTTCTGGAGTCACCAGACTTGCCAAATGCGGGCAGTGTGAAGCAGCCCTCCCTTTCTTCACTTGATCCACTTATTTTCACTCAGGAATTCCTTCCACACTCATCTCTGCCCTTCTCATTTACTTCTCATTTTTCCCAGTCAGCTCCAACGCTTTATGGCTCGCTCACAAAAGTCACCTCAGATGGTGGAAGAGCATGGAAGACACAGAAGAGCAGCTCCACCAAGTTACTGGTTAAAGTTCTCCATCCCCTTTCCCGCTGTCCCTTGAGCCATTTCTGCAGAGATCTACCAAAACACAGAGGATGCACAGGTGGTACCGTGTGCCCCGACTGCTTTTCGTGCTGACCGAGCTCCCTCTCCTCATCCCCACGGGCCCTACACACCTTGGGCAGGTGCCCCTTCTCTTTGGGGGTTCTGGTGCCTGTCAGAGAGGCCAAGACAAGCACAGTTCTGCTTTAAAGAGCTCCTGCAAAGCACCAGAGGATGGGCAACGTAATCAAGCCTGCTGGAAGTACCCTTGCCCCTGCAGAAGGAATTTTATCATCGTTCCTCCTATCATGGTGGATCTTCACCATTTTTCCTGAACTTATGCCTGGGATGTCAGACTCTGGTACTGAAGAACACAGAATCATCAATGTTGGAAAAGAACTCCAGGGTCATCAAGTCCAGCCTTTGACTGATCACCACTGTGTCAACCAGGCCAGAGCACCGGCTGCAATGTCCAGTCTTTAATCCTTAAACACCTCCAGACAGGGTGACTCCACCACTGCCCTGGGCAGCCCATTCCATTGCCTGACCGCCCTTTCCATGAAGAAATTCTTCCTGAAGCCTTCCTGACATGGAGCCCAAGTTAAACAAAGCAGCATCTCAGTTACTGCTGCGTGCATTGCTGAGGTAAACTCTCTGGGTTATCACACTACTGATGGAGGACAAAGTCCAGCTTGTATTTATCTTTTGAAGCAGAAAACAAACCAAAACCAAGAGATCTGATTAGGACATCTTTACTTTCCCCTGGTCTTCCTTACTTAAAAACCCCAAACCAGTATCTGTGGATTCTGTTTCTATGGATTCCTCTTCTCCACAAAACACAGAGGAGAGGCTGTGCAGTCTGGAGAGCCACTGGCAGCAGTGAACGAGTTAATAGTCAGGGTTAAGGATTTAGAACTGTGAGAGGGAGCTTAGAGAGCCTGGTCAGTTTTCTTTTAAATAAAAAGTGGTTGCTGGGATTTCTAATCTTTATTGATATACAGCTATGGAAGTGTACAATACCAGGTGTACTGTCAGGTGGCCAGAATGGCTTATTAAGCACAATTACCTAGCAAGCAATCTAAATCCTCAAAAGAACTCAAGGGGAAGTGCCCACAGAAAGTTCGTGTTAATCATAAGCTAGTAAGCAAACAAACACCTAAAATTGTCCAAAATATAAAGCATTAATGAGTCCAGACATCCAAAACATGACGTTTAAATTAAAATCCAATTACATGAGCACTTATACATATCAGAAAGGGGAAGTAAACGTTTGTTTGTTTTTCTAATGGGCAAACTGAAAAGCCACATTAAACACCCATGCCCAAATTGCCCATTTGCTTGTAGATGTCTTTATCAGAAAGAAGGAAACCATTCCCCTAAAGAAGGTATTAGGTAGCAGCAATTGTGGGGAAGAGTTCAACAATCCATGACTTGCACACCTTTAGCACAGAGTACAATGGAGTTTTACATTTTATGCATCTAATGCAGGGCGGATTAGAAAGAAAGGAAAAAAATCCCAGAACCATGCAAGTCCTTGGGAATCTGCATTGCTGAAGAGGAGACCAAAAAGGTGTACAGCTACAACAGCAGCTCATTTAATACTGCTCATGAGCACATGTTCTGTGTGTTTCATATGCCCCATGGGCTTTCATTTCCAGAAAGTGCTGAGTCCCCTGGCTCTGCCACTCCAATACCAAACACCTCAAATGAAGCAGCCCAAGCCAGGTGTATGCCAGTGACTCCAAATTTTCATCTCATTTGCTAAAGATCTCCATCTTCTGGGGGTTGTTTTGGTTGAGGTTTTCATTACAGGGGCAAACAACCTTTATGTTAATTATTTTATGGGAGCAAATGTCAAGGTTTTCAAGGAACCCGTGGCAATTTGGTCACCTAAAGAACCCCCCCCCTCCTCCTCCTCCTTTCTCTTCTCCTCTGTCATAGACAGAGCTTCCAGTGTCACCACCCCTCTTCACAAAATGCCTGCACTGTACGCCATAGTCCAGCAGGCAGAGAAAAAGGCTTTCAATCAACATTTATTTAAGCCTTCATGATCTTCTCCCTTTCTTCTGCTGTGCAAACAGAGCCACTGGCATGGACAGAGCTGAGCAACCTCCACAGCAGCAGAATAAGGTGAGATAATATTTGAAAACATATCCTACATCTTGATGGATGTTGCAGCAAACTCACACAGTTGTTATGATTAACTTCATACTGGAGTCCATTATTCGCTATAAAGGGAATACTTTAGGATGGTTACAATGGCAGATAAATAAAGCTTAATTTACAGACTGTGTTGTCCTATAAATTCGAGGGATCCAAATGAACCATGACAGCTACTCAGTGATATTGATAAGAACACGCTCATCACCATGTTCCAATCACAAAATTTTGATTGGTTCCCTCTTTGCTTTCAAAAGCAATACGATTCAGCAACATTTTGAAAAAAACAAATTATTAAACCTGCTTTAAATTACAGAAATCTGGTTCCCTGATCAGATCACGGCAAGGTCACTGTTAATGCATTTTCACCATGACCTGAATTTGAGCACAATTCCCTCCTCTACACACTGACCAGCCTAAACTTTGACCTGGAACAGCTACTCTCATTGCCTGAGAATCCGTGAGTGTGCAACCAGAACACTAAAGAGTAGATAGCAATGGTTTGGATTTCTCTGTCAAATGAAATCACGGATTGCAAGAAGAAAAGCACAACCAAAACTCCCAGCTCTTGTAATTTCCTTCCCAGCCAATCTCTGCCCAGAGAGAAGGCAGTCTGTATTCACTGCAATATCTGCACTCTCTGTAGGTGGTCAGCTCCATTGTGCTCCCTGGGGAATAAAGAAAAATTCTGGAGTTGGGAGTTTCCAGCCCTCCATGTGGGAGTAGTTTGCAGAAGAGAGAGCCTTTAATTAAAAACAACTTTGGAGCTGAAGCCCTGCTTGTTCAACTATTTGCAGTTCTTCCACTTACAAAAGCTCACTGGAATCCTGGAAATAAGGAAGCTGAAACCTCCAGGCTGAGCTAACCAAACCTGAGAGAGCCTTCAATGTTAGCAATACACTTTCTTGCTTTAGTAGTGCTTTAATACCTGCTGTATTCAGATACAGAATATAACACCTCCAGGCTATTTCTGAAATATTTGCTTTCACTAAGTTAAAACAGATTCAACTACAGCATAAAGTTACATCTTTTCATGGAGAAATGGAAGTAGAAAAGCTAGAAAACAGTATGACTTTATCTGAATTCCACTGCTCGAGCTGGGGTCCCACTGTTTCCATGTGCAAACACCGTGTGGAATATCCTGCACTTTGCTGACAAGCAGCAATCTAATCCAAGGCTTCTGAGGCCTAAATAAACAATACTGTAATCCAGGACCAGCTTCACAGGAACTGCTGCACTCTGTCAAAACATACTTTCAGGGACAAACATGCTAAGAAAACCTTCAGATCAGATACTGGCCCCGCCCGAGGTCTAATGCTTTCGTCCACCCGTCAAATATCACATCTGCAGAAATGCAAAAGCACATGGGGGTAGGTAGGAGTCCTTTCCTGCCCATCAGAACACACACACTGCTGCATGAGCACTTTGAAGAAGATTGTTTAGAATAACAGTGTCAGAACAGATATCTCAGCAGCATGGATTCAGGTCTGAAACCAAATTCCAGCTGATAGTACTTCAGCATGCAGAAATGGACAGGAAAGCTTCAGAAAGCAGTGTTTGAGACAGCAGTGAATGACATTTTCTTGAAGCAACTCTGCAGGGTTACAGTCTCTGGAACAGACAGACCTAGAGCAAGATTTTCTCCCAGGCAGGCTGGACATGGCCACATTCTTCCAGGGCTTCCACAAAACCTGCAGTGCCAGAGCTCCCACACAGGGCAGCAGGAGGGGAGAGGTGAATATTTGGGGACAGGACCCCCACACACAGAGGCACCTTCAAGTGGATGTCTCGTGTGTTCAGGCTCTTCAGCCAGGCTATGGGAAGAGGGGGAATGTTCACAGCTCCAAGTCCATCTCAGGAATCTCATTACCCCAATTTTTCCTCTGGACTTGGATATTAGACCCAGAGACAAGGAGTAGACTGGATACAGGAGCTCAGAGCATTTACCCCTGAAGTGGGAGAGCAGGGTTCTAGACTGTTTCAAGAGCCTCAAACCTCGTACTTTACTTTCAGATAAGCACTATCATGGATGATGGCACGTATCATTCCCCTTGTGATGAAGCCAAAAACACCCCCAGTGTACATTAGACTGCAGAAAAAGTAAGAAGGATTTTAGCTCTACAAATCTGGTAATTAAAGGCATTCTTATGGTATGGAACAATTTTCAGTTCTTAATACTGCTTACAGACTTTGGATTAAAATAAAATCCTTTCATAGAAATGCTTACAAAGCCCTGGCAGCAGACATGGGAATGCAGGAAGCTCACACTGTAGGTTTCCCAAAGCACAGGGAGAAGTTGTGCACAAGGGTCTGCAGTGCAGCACTGGGTGCATGTTAGATTAACTTTCAGAGGGTGAAACACAAAAGCTCTCTCTCAAACAGCCTAAAAGGCCAACACGGACCGAACCCAGGACCAGAGGCAAATCCCTGCATCAGTTATGCAATAACAGGAAAACAATGAAAAGTAAACTTTTATGGGAAAAGAAGTCGACCATTTAGCATTCTCAAGGATTATACCAAGGGAGGAAAAAAAGCCTTCACAATGAACAATAAACTGAACATATAATTCACTGATAACCTTTTAGTTTTTCAGTACTTTAATATACCACAGGGACAGCAAGGCTGAAGAAGGCACTCTAAAACAACACAGTGTATCAGCTTCATGTCAGGACATGCTTTGGACAAGTGCTGGATCATCTTGTCCAGTCTCAGAACTTCTCTCCATCCTAAATTTCTCTATGATTCTTACTGCCTGCCACCATAGAGGGGCAGGTCAATACAAACTGGGAAGTTAAACAGCCAGGGTTCAGCTTACCTGTAACAAGCTGTAAGTTGTGGATCAGGTAAGGCTGTTCAAATGCATCAGTGCCACAAAGTTCCAATGTCACATCCAGGAAGCAGTGAGAACAGTTAAACCTTTCATCCTTTTATGCCAACAGAGAACTATTGGGATTTCTCACTTCTGCTAACTGTGATGTTGCACAATGAGAAGAAATGCAGAGTGCAGTACAATATAATTGGTGGATCATGCTCAGGCTCCAGTTTGTTTGTACTTTTTTTTTTTTTTTTTTTTTTTTAAACATTCTTGCAGGGGTCAAGTTGCCCTTCAAGTATTTCATGAAACAGGATTTCACCTTGAAGCCCAGCCCCAGTTATCTAATCTATGGTTAATTTTAACCTTGAAGTTGTCTCTCTCAGAAGTGCCAAGGATGCTGTCTTGGCCCAAACACAATGGTAAAGAAAGGACTCATTTTCCCAAATGGAGGAGTCCACCAGAGAACAACATTATTTCTACCCTGCTCAAACACAACAGATTCCCCCTAAAATGTCTGAAATAGTCCAGCATGAAGAAATTTTTCTTAGACTAGAACTTATGAGAGCTGCACAAAACTTTCTTGAACTACTTGTGTCCTATGGCATTAGGGCCACGCACTGCGAGAACGTGTGAAAAGAAACTAAAATGGCACCAGAAAAGGTTCAGACTGAGCTCCAGGCTCTCAGATCCTTCAACTGGCCTCGGGCAATACCTGCACAGAGACTACAGGAAACCTCTAGCAGAGGTCAGCCTAAATTCTGGATATTTAGCCCTGGCACTGAAAAATCCCTGAAGCCCACACCCAAACCCCCTGTGTGATCCCGAGAGAACACAAAAAGCAGCTGGCAGGCTGTAAGGACTGATCAGACACAGTAATGCAGGGAGAGCTCAGAAAGTGTGAAACACTGAAACACAGCGTAAAGCCTCGTTAAAAAAGGGAAACCTTAATTCTGCTCAAAGCCAGCCCAGATCGCTGCCAGTGGAGCCTGGCATGGACAGCTGTCCTGGGCACGGCCTCCATGGAAGAACCCATCCAAGTGGGACGAGTGTCGGGGTCATGGACAGCTGTCCTGGGCACGGCCTCCATGGAGGAGCCCATCCAAGTGGGACGAGTGTTGGGGTCATGGACAGCTGTCCTGGGCACGGCCTCCATGGAGGAACCCATCCAAGTGGGACGAGTGTCGGGGTCATGGACAGCTGTCCTGGGCACGGCCCCCATGGAGGAACCCATCCAAGTGGGACGAGTGTCGGGGTCAGCAGCGCCAGGCTGGGACACAGAGCAGAGACCCGGCGTTTGTGCAGCAGGGAATGTGATGAAAACTGAAAACCAAACACCAGTGCTGAGCGAGCACACCAACCCTGCTGGCTGAAAAACAGGAGTTCAGCGGCAGGAACGCTTCTCCAAGGTTTGCAATGCCTGCACCCAGCCCAACGCCCGGCTGCCCCCGTGGGTTTGATGCAAAGGGGAGGTGGTGCTTTCACATCAGCCCTTGGGAGGAAAACACTATTACACATTCCTACAAGCTTTCAGGAGTGTGGATACCATATCCATGTGACTAGTAAGGACTTCATCTCATTATTCCTAAATTTCTCTGCAAACTTCAGTCTGCAAAGCCTTGCTGGCATAGGGAGGAAAAGACTGTCCCATTATAACGCACACACACGCTTTTATACTCATTTTATACCCCTGGAAAAGGGGTCTGCTGCAGTTCAAGAGTATATTTACCATTGCTATGCATATCTCACATCTGATATTTAAATTAAAAATAAAAAAAAAAAAGAAGTGATGGATCCAATTCATTATCTGACTAACAGCAGATTTCACATGTCAAAGTAAAAAGAATCTAAACCACTTGTGACAGACTATGACATACAGGTCCCTTGCCATGTTATTTTAAAACCTCTGCTTTTTTTTACCTGTAAAGCACTTCTGTGTCACGTTACTGGCACTGAGATACCAAAGAGGAGTTTGGGATTTAAGTATTTCTGCAGGTACTTTTGATACATCTCCCAGGGAATGAAAGGCATTTGAGCTTCCACTGTAAAACTGCACTACTACCAATATTTTAGAGATAAAGTTCTTTTTCCAGCTCAGCCATAGCTTTTGCATCAGTACATGTAGGGCAAGATTTATATCCCCACTTGGAATTGGAAATGGAAAGTTTAATGTGTTACTCGCAGAAAATCTATATTTTCTTCTATCTCAGACCACACGAGCTGCGAGATGGAAAGTGCTGCTACTTACAAGTTATTTTTCTAGGGATACTCTGAATTCACATTTCAGTTTTTTTATTTTGTACAGCTATGCTTCGGTGAAGAAAACATAAGGAGCTTTAGCTATGAAGAGAGCAAAGATTCTCTCCCCACCCAGCTGAACCCCCAAAAAAACAACAAAACCCAAAACCTCAATTCTCTTGAGTTAAAGAAACTCTTTAAGGGTAAATCGAAGAGTCTGAACTAGAGACACAATACACTGCTGATGTTCTTTTCCTTTGTTTTCTTCTAATAAAACCATGGTATTTGTTCTACAAGGTTGGTTTTCCAGACACAAAATAAACAAGAAAGAAGGACAATGTCTTTTCCTCACCAAATTCTGAAGTACATTTCAATAGCAAGATGTGAAATAGTCTTAAATATTAGCTTTTAATGTGTTAATCTCTTACCAAAAAGCTTTCATTATACATATTTATTAGAAGCTACATCAACAGTACTACTTCTTGTAGCTTTGTTTAGTGAGGGAAGTGCCTTAAGACATTTTGTATGGAAGTTGGGGAATACAAACTCCCCTGGAACCCCAGCACACTAGAGCGGGAGAAGTGAACATTCCCACCAGCATCCAAAGAGCTCTGAAGACCAAGGATAACACAGATTTTAGGCTATTAGGGAAAACTTCCTTTCTGGGAGGGTAGGGCAGCCCTGAACGGTGGGAGCCAGGCTGGCTGTGCAAACTTCCATCCCAGCAGGTTCCACCCCATGGTCAGACCCAATTCCCAGCTGCCTTCAACCCTTGTTGGTGATGTGTTTAGGCAGAATATTGGAGTTCGTGACCTCACAATGACCATTCCGGCCAATACTTTGTGATTATGTGAAAAAAGGTGATAAAAGCGTAAGGGAAAGGGAATTATTGCATGTTCTGAATAGCAGGCAAAGATGTATGACTTTATCTGACAACAGCTCCCATGCTGTGCCGTGTTTCACAATCAATAAATTACACAAACCCTTCTGAAAATCTCTGATAACGCTGTCTTTGACAAAGATGCTTCTTGTGCTGAAATAACCATGTTAATACACACACAGAGCACCTAAATATATCCAGAAAATTGGCAAAAAAAGCAGCATTTTTGTCACCTTTTTGTTTCAGAGCCTGTACTTCCATACACACTGATTTGTGCTTCCAGCCTGCACCGTCCATGCACACACAAAATCAGGGGCTGAGCTTGAGCAGCTCCACACGTGCTGAGCCCCAAGCCCAGTGTGGATGGGTGCATTCCTCATGTATGGTACAGCAGGATGTGCCTGCACAGGCCTTCAGCACAGCCTGCCCAACGTCAGGGAAACCACTCAGGTTTGCTGGGAGAACAGAGCTGACAGCTCAAGTCAGCAAGAGATGTCTTTTCATGCCTCTCGTGGCTTTTGCTGCAAAGAAAGGGCTGGAGAGTGCGGTGTGGAAGGGATGGGGTGCAGAGCAGATGCTGCACACAGTGTTTGCAGCTGGAACTGGGAAACCAGCCCCTGCCACTCACAGCTCCCAGCCTCCCAGGACAGCCAGGCTGAAAATAACATTATCCTCACCCCTTACACTGAAATGCCAACGCTGTACTATTCCCTACATTAAGTTTCTTGAACAAAGCTTTCGTTTCTATGTTCGGAAGTCTCACAGACTTCTCCCATTTAAGCTTCTCCTTTAAGATTATACTTGCAAATACTTCAAAATGGTAAATAAGCTTCATCCTTACAGGACCATCAGCAGAATGACAATTTTCAGCTTTCTATGTACACCTACTTCAGGTGCACATCTTCTAGTATTTATGTAATAATTTGACCAGAGACAACAAAATAAGCTGCTTGTGTTACAGAAAGGGCCCTCAGCATTTTCTCTTCAAGTAGCGTTACAGCTCTCTGACCCTCTCTGAGCCCCTCTAAACAAAGTTAAAACCATTTAGAAAAGCAGTATCTCCAGAGAAAAGATCCCAAACCTATCCACAAATTACCATCACCGTACGGTCACTCCTCTCCCATTTATTGCAAAGAGCAGAGTAATTAATTATCCATCTTCTTGTCTGATAGATGGGCTTCTAAAAGCAGCTAAATAAAATCTAATAGCTTTTTCCAACATGGGGAAGAGTGGGCATACACATGGTAGTTGTGTTTTAGTTAATCTGTTTGGACCTTTTATATGAAAAAGGTTGCCAACAAAATTAAGCATCCATCACCCAAGCCTGCTCCAGAATAAGAGATTTCTGTTTCAACTAAGAACAACAGATTACTGACAATGTATTTTATGATACTAAATCGGTGTAACAGTGCTGGAGTCTACTTTGCAAGTCAGGGTCTTGGACACGTCATGAGAAGACACCGTGCCAGTTTTTATAGCGTCATCTTTGCAGTTTGTAAGCTCATATTTTCCATTCATAAACACAAAAAGAGAGCCCCGAGCCTGAAGAGGCTCAAGCAAATGCTTCAACTTCACGCACACTGGTAGATTCACAGGAAAATGAAGCATACACACAGTGCCTCTTGAGAGACAGGATCTGACTACAAACAACTTTTAAAAACCAGCTTTTTCCCAAATCAGAGCAGAATCCCACGTGGTCAGGCTGGAGGGGGCTCAGTGGGTCAGCTGGTCCCACCCCTGCTCACCCAGGGCCATCCCAAAGCACATGGCACAGCATTGCACCCTGTGAAATCAAGTTATAAACCCCAAACTCTGCTCTGCCTTCAGACTGAGAACTTGCACTAAAGCTACACAGTTTTACTCAGTGAAAGACTCCCAAGTGCACAAATGCAAAGACCAGTTCCTTGCCAACACCTGGTTTAAGAGAACCTGACCCCAAAAGCAGGAAATGAAGATCTCCCCTGCCCTAGGAAATTGTGCCAACCACCAGGCTACAGGGCTCTGAGGAAATTATTCCAGACAATCTCCCATTTCACAGGCACACCTGAAGCGTTCCCTGAACTCTGTGAATCTCCCACAGATCCTCAAGAGGGAGAGCATCAAACTGGCTCAGTGTGCCCAGCTGAGGGGATTTGGTTTATGAAATCCTATAGTCTGGTTGTGGTAGAAATGTTAATTCAACGCCCTGTAGCAAGGGAGAGGCTTGGACCTCGTTTAGAAATGTGCTCACCACTGATCTCTTACAGCAAAAATACAATGCAATGAGTTCTGGCAGTCTAACTTTGCTTCCCTCCCTTCCTAATAACCCAAACTGATGGAGAAGACTGGGGATGAAACAAAAAACTGGAGAAAAAAAAGGAGGGGTGCGTGGTAAATTTAATCTTTAATTTTTCCGTTTTGAAAAGGACTTTGTTGGAGAACTGAGAAAGACCACTCTGAAAACAGTAATTCCTCACCCAGCACAAAGAGACACCCCAAACCACTGAATATTGTTTTTAGAAGGAATCTGAAATATTAATCTTTTGGTTTTCTTTGAAAGCACAGGGGCCTTCAGGTGGGTTTGGTTTGGGTTTTTTGTTTTTTGTTTGTTTTTTTTTTCTGTGAAGAAGCAGAGCCTTGCTGTGTGGAATTCAAAGGGATGTTTTGTCCAGAAGGCAGTAACCCTGTTCCAGGTGACAGGGGTCAGGCTTGGCCAGCTCTGTGACCAGCACAGTGGCTCTGCAGCCTCCTGGAGAAGCTCTAAGACTTCAATTAGAAATCTCCTCAGACCTAGGAAAGGTTACACGAAAGAAATCTGAAATTATTTATAAAAGTACAAAGCTAGGCTTACGGAGTGAGGTAAGACAGGCATTCACATTTCTCTTCCTATTTAGTGATGAATGACCTGAATATTAACTTGCAGGTATTTGTGAGTAAGATTTTTGCAATTTGCCAAACAAGGTGCATTTAAATTTAACTTCATTTAGCTGCTATTTTTTCTTCCTCACTCCAAGATATCAAATATTAAAGCATGTTTCCTTAACAACTACAATTCTAAAGGTAAACTTCTATTTCTTTAAAGCCCAGACATTCTAATTTTTAAACATTGTGCAATGATCCTTTGTAGGAAGCAGTCTGCAGAACTGCCAAACCTGCATGAACAAAGAGAAGAGATTATATCAGAACGACATGCCTCCAAAAAGCAGAGTTTCTTTCCTGCCAGAGAGAGAAATGACTAATGTGCATTGCAATTAGTGCAAAAAACAATGCTATCTTTGCAGTTTCAGACTGCGAAAACTACATTTTGATATTTACACAGCAGTAAATAAAGTGGGAAAACTTCTGAGCTGGGTAATAAGCACACTGTTCCTCTCAAATGTTTAATGACAGTGAATCACTGAACATCCATGGGGTGAGGTCTTCAACATTTTGCTACTCTGAAGATTAGAATATTACAGATTTCCCTAATGATTGATAAATTAATAAAAACCAAACTAGGTCATTTTAACTTTAGAGTCCACAGCAATTGCATGATGCCATTTTATTCAGTATTTTACAGAAAGTGACAACGCAGCAAGTGAGAGGATGCAAAACTTGCCAAAGCTCAATAAATTGATGAAAAAAAAAAAGGATGAAATGGTTAGCCTGCAACACACAGGGCTGGGATGCAGCAACCCCCATCTCAAGAATCAAATACTTTTGAAGCAGAAAAGCCAGGGACTCCTGTCTCTTCATGTAAGTGGCATTTCCACACACCACCCTCCCTGCCATTTATTATCAATACTTCTGTCCTTTCCAGACATCCTGTCTCCACTTACATTCCATTTTCAGTTTGCCCTCAGCCAGCAAGCACAAGATGAATCCCAACTCTGAAAAACCATTGGCAGAATTTTAACTTTTTTCTTTTTTTTTTCCAAACCATCAGACCAGTTTATTTCCTCAAAAACACATTCAAAGTATTCAACTTGAAATGCAGCTCAAACACTTGAAGTACTGCTGCTCCAAATGCAAAGAAACTATTTAGATGTGGATGTAAGATCCAAGTTTTACGTAAGGACAGATTTACACAGTAAAGGAAAAGAAGCCTTAAAGAGAAAGCAAGAAACTACATGCAATAAAAACATGACCAAGTGAGGAAAAGGAAAGAAATGGATGCACGTGCCATGGTATCTTCAATTTCAGCTCTGCTGTGCCACCAGTTCGGAACAAGTGCAAGGAAACAAGAGACACTTTGTGCAGTGTGCAGCTCTGGAGCGGGGAGGAGAGACGAGAGATGAAAAGGATCTTTTGTAACGCAAAAATTGTAGCAAAACTCAAGGATCCCAGCGACCCCACTGTCAAAGGAATCTCGGTTTTTTCCTGCAGACACTCCACGCACAGGCAGCAGGAGAAAGGTGTGCACGTGGTGAGCTGAGATGGAAGCAAGGAGCACGTGAGAGGCAGCACCTTCGCTGTGAGATTATTGCTCAGCTCCACCAGAGCTGCTCTCCCCGAGCCAGGGATCCTCCAGAGAGCACCCAGGAAATTCTCCCACCTATTCACACCTTTCTGCAGGCACCGAGCAGAGATTGAGGGGAGAAAATCGTGAGAAAATGGAAGAGTTTCTGATTCACGACCTGGGGCACTCAGCACAAAGGAACTGCCCTCTGCTTCCACGGGTCTGGAAGGAGCACACAGGGTTTTCAGCCCAGCCAGCAGCAGAACCGGCCCAGCTCGGGTCAAGGGCATCTCTATCGTGATGAACAGAGGTCAGGTCAAGGGCATCTCAATCGTGACAAACAGAGGCCACAGGGACACAAACGAAGCTGAAGGACACAAACGAAGCTGAAGGACACAAACGAAGCTGAAGGACACAAACGAAGCTGAAGGACACAAACGAAGCTGAAGGACACAAACGAAGCTGAAGGACACAAACGAAGCTGAAGGACACAAACGAAGCTGAAGGACACAAACGAAGCTGAAGGACACAAACGAAGCTGAAGGACACAAACGAAGCTGAAGGACACAAACGAAGCTGAAGGACACAAACGAAGCTGAAGGACACAAACGAAGCTGAAGGACACAAACGAAGCTGAAGGACACAAACGAAGCTGAAGGACACAAACGAAGCTGAAGGACACAAACGAAGCTGAAGGACACAAACGAAGCTGAAGGACACAAACGAAGCTGAAGGACACAAACGAAGCTGAAGGACACAAACGAAGCTGAAGGACACAAACGAAGCTGAAGGACACAAACGAAGCTGAAGGACACAAACGAAGCTGAAGGACACAAACGAAGCTGAAGGACACAAACGAAGCTGAAGGACACAAACGAAGCTGAAGGACACAAACGAAGCTGAAGGACACAAACGAAGCTGAAGGACACAAACGAAGCTGAAGGACACAAACGAAGCTGAAGGACACAAACGAAGCTGAAGGACACAAACGAAGCTGAAGGACACAAACGAGGCTGAAAGACACAAACGAAATCCCAGTGCTCACACACCAACAATCCCCAGTTTTGCTGCTTTTCAAACATGCCAGAACATGCAGCATCTCTGTGCACAAAAACATGAAGTAGCATTCTGCTAGTGGAAGCCTCTGAAGTGGCTCTCAAAACAACGTTTTTGTCAACTGTATTTAATACTTGAATACTTTGTATACAAAGTTAATTCAATTTAGAGAGACATTAGACCTACTCTGAACTTCAAAGAAAAGGTTACGTCTATTTTTGTCCACTTTCCGTATTTAAAGTTTAAGTAGTGAAAGAGAAATGTTTGCCGAAGTTAATCCTCTGATTTGATGTCCACTTGTGTTGCCAAGGCAAATAAAATAAATAAAATAATGAAGAAAAGCAGCAGATCTTATTGATTAACACTGAATAAAAGTAGGTTGATTTTTTTAAGTACAACAATCTATTACTATATGATTTCAGCTAGGAAAAAACATGCTTTCAGAAAACACATACTACGAACTGACCCTGCCTTGTGCTCCAAAAGAGACAGCAAAATAAAGTCACATAACAACAACAAATTACATTTGTGATGCTTAAGGCAAAAAAATCAAATTGGTGTATTCAAAACAAGCTAAGGTAAATAAGTAACTCTCTCCATGTGAGGATGGGCAGGCACCATCCTGATGAATTTCCAGCAGGCAAATACCTTCTGCTCTCACACAATAAAATCATCCAGAGACAGTAACTCACATGACTTGTTTCAAAGTGACAAAGAAAGGAGTGACACTGTAGTCACCTGGCAGCTGGCCACAAACTTGCTCCACTGAAAGGAATTTATTCAAAATTGAGTCAACAACCATTTTTTTAATATTTTAACTTGGCAGAAGAAAACCTGGCTCAACACCACTACATTCCAAGTTTCCTTGAGCTCCAGGTTAACATACATAGGTATATGTGCTCTGGCTAAATGTCACCTGGGAAAAATAAGAGAGCAGTGTCTGTACAAATTCTGAGTGCTGCTCTAGCCAGCAGGACTGTCCCCACTGCTGGCACCACCCCACCACACAAACCATCACCCTTCAGCAAGAAGATGTTGCTGCTTGAAGGCAGCAATTAATGCTCTGGAAATGTTTGCTTTAGAAACAATCCACTGATGTCTATAAAACAGACACATAACGTGCCCAGAATGTGGGACTGAAAGTGCTTTAATGAATAACCAAAACCACCTCTCAAATATGAGGCAACTTGAGACATGTCTGAAGCCAGGCTCAAGCCAGCACAGCATTTTGGATGTTGTACATATGGATATACCATCCACACACGTGTGCTGCCCGTCAGCAAAGCTCCTCCTCACCCTACAGAGTGCATTTTACACACAAACATTGATATTCCTACTAGTTCCACACTAAATCAAGGATAATGAAAGTACCCATCCAATGCTGCTTTGCTTCAGCTTTTCCTGCAGTAAGATAAAGCTCTTGTACTTTTATCCTTGTCTGTACCTCTGACACAGAGAACTTCAACACAAGACAAGCTGTTGTTGTGGCAAATGAGCAAAGCATTTTAATTTATTTAGCTCTAATGGTCCCTCAGCTGCTTCAGTTATCAACAGAATACTGCTACAAATACTGTATTTGCAATAGAAGGAGTAGTAGAATGGCAATCTATACATAGAAATGGAAAAGGTGGCGTGACTGGTATGGAAGTCTTCCACTGAAAAGCTGACATGTGCACATAAAGCAAATCAGCTTTAAACAAGGCCTGTAAATGCTGACAAACCAGAGAAGAAGCTGTATTCCGAGTTCTTCTCACTTGCTTCACCAACTTCATCTACATCACAAAACAAGGGACTCAAAAAAAGAAAATAAAAATAAAAATAAATCAAACCAATACAAAAGTAAATTTCTACTACATCAAAAATTCATCACCTTGTCAGGGAAAACATTACCTGCTACTGTTTACTTTTCCTGACAACCTCCTTTGATTTTTGGCAATGTCTGAGTGGCTAAGCTGAGGACAAATCCTTACAGAGAAATCAATCATTAAGTTGGAAAATACCTCCAATATCACGGAGCCCACCCTCAGACCGAGCACCACCTTGTCACCAAAACCAGAGCACGAGTACCAGTCGTTTCTTGAGCACCCCCAGGGACAGGGACTCCATCATCTCCCTGGACAGCCCATTTATTTCCAAGCCTGGCAATCCTTTCAGTAAGATCTGCTGCCCAGCATCCTGTGCCAACTCGAGGAGCCAAGGACAGGAGTGTCCTCTTGTTCCACAGCCCCAGGGACAGGTTAGTGTGGGTCTCCTTCTCACACTGCAGAAGTGCAGATCCATGGAGATCACACCATCACAGGAGAGAAACTCAGCAGGGCTGGGGCAGATCTGCCCAGAACACAAGTGATCTGAGAAAACCAGTCACACAGAGCAGGGGCAGATCTGCCCAGAACACAACTGATGTGAGAAAACCAGTCACACAGAGCAGGGGCAGATCTGCCCAGAACACAACTGATGTGAGAAAACCAGTCACACAGAGCAGGGGCAGATCTGCCCAGAGCACAACTGATGTGAGAAAACCAGTCTCACAGAGCAGGGGAGAGTGCTTGGATTTCACCTCAGGAAGAAAGGGGAAGAGATGAAATTATGAAGTTGCCCCATGCCTGGCAGTGTCCCAGGCCAGGCTGGATGGGGCTCTGAGCACCCTGGGACAGGGGAAGGTGTCCCTGCCCATGGCAGGGGGTGGAAGGAGAGGGTCTTTAAGGCTCCTTCCAACCCAGACAATGCTATGATTCTTTAAGCTTTAGAGCTTTTGGGATGCTTTATGTGCAAGCACTCCCAGAAGGGAGAAGGGAAACTCCCACTTGGAGGCTTTTGGTGCTCCATTCTTACCTGCAGATAAAGACTGAGATGTCTGCTTAAGCACAGTCTGCTACTCCAGGCATTGGGGGCAACTCTGCTGACAAGGGCAGGTGCTAGAAGGAAAAAACAGAAATATTGTTACACATTCGTAAAACAGCCTTCTTGAGAATTAAGTCCTATTCCCCTTCCTTTCATGCTTTGGAAAAACACAGTGTTCACCTGCCATGCATAGATCTCTAACACACAAGCAGTATCTTATTTTTGAAAAGTTAGTTCAAAAGAAATGTGCAATACTGCTCTTAATTTGCTACTTCTTATACCTGGTGTGACATGTTCCTGCTATAAATAACTAAGTGTGGTAAACAACATTTCAACAGCTTTCCAGAACATTAGAAAAAAAACCCCAAACAAATCCTAAGCACTGTATTAGGTAGTCACGAGCATCTACCACTGCTAAATTGTAAATATAGGAGATTGTGAAATAATCTTCTTTCCCAATTTTCTTTTTAAGGAAAATAATCCTCAGACTGGAGCTGCTCCAGATGCATAGCCCTCCAAGTGCTCTCGAGCTGCACACCCTGACTCCCCTGCAGCAGTGAATCACGAGCAATGCATGCATAAAGAGCCAAACAAACTAGGCAAAAGGTAACAAATCCCAAACTGCTGATTAAGACTAATAATCAGCTTGGAAGGGATGCTTACTACAACAATGTTTAACAGCATCATTGTGACAGACTGACATTGCTTAATACTAGGGCACAGCCAAGGAGAACATGTGAGAAGTGGTTATTTTTACACCTTCATGAGCAAAGATTTTCTGGATAATATTTTAAAAGAATGTATCTTTTATGTGTAACTCTACATGGGCACTTTACACAGTGCAGCGTGGAAGAATAGATCTAAATCAGAAAAACTTTCCACTGGTATTTCAGCATCTCCTCTGCCACTGTTGTCAGATGCTGAATTTGGTCCAGACAAAATGTTTGTCTCCTAGAATCTGTCAGATGGAAAGATCTAAGAACTACCAACTCCAGCATAAAAATTTCGTAAGAGTTCAGAAAACAACAAAAACCTTTTAAAGATCTGGAAAAAAGACACATCTGTAAAACACTGGACCATGCACAGGATGCATCAAAGCCCTACAGGAGTAATTGCTTCTCTCCTTACAGCCCAAAACTTCACAATGGGATATTCAGGAGCTCCAAAAGTCCCAGGCACATATCAAATCATTTTCACCATGACTGACTATGTAGCTTTCATTCACAAACCAATATTAATTAAATTCCTGAGTTGTCAGAATATGTTTTTGTGATGTTTTGTGCTTTCCACTCTGTGGACCCGCTAACATTTATTAACAGTTCACAGGAGCCTTTTACTTTAGCTCTGAAATGAACAGAATAGTTTCTGGTGAGTTTACGCCTCTCAGCTGAGAAGCTGTAATTTAACAGAAGGAAGATATGCCTGGTAAATCTCCTTAATGTATTTGATTGCAGTTCCATTATAGAACATTGCTTTAAGTTCTCTACTCAAGTTTATTCACCACATAGTCCTCAGTAGGGTCAAACAATCATAGAAAATGCAGAATATTCATCTAACCCACCACATCAGGTTAAATCACCAGTGCTTGAGCCCCAGTTACTTATCAATCCCCATTTACACACTTTAGATTAGGAAAATAAATCTGGTTTTAGGATACAGATGGTGAATTAGTTAATCCAGAGGCACAGATGCTTGAGTTTTGCTGGGGGAGGGAGAGATAGAGAGGAGAGAAAGAATCTCACCCCAAACTACGAAAGCTCAGCTTTGAGATGCTGAAAGTTGTCTTCATCTACTGCAAACTGACCCACTGCCAGTACACAAGTAGCAAACATTTCAATTACTCTGTTTGTTAATTACTGCAGGACACTGCACACAGCAGCCAAGAGCAGTGGATTCTGAAGCTGAGAATGGAAGGGCTGTGATGCTGACCCAGCACAGGGACCGACACTTCCACGCCAACAGAGCTGCATTATCTGCAGCTCTACTGAGCCCCAAAGCTCTTCCCAGAGCACTCTGCAAACTGAGTGGGAAGGAGTAAGGATAAGAGCCACATTCTGTCCTTAGGGACCCCTATTAAATCAGGCTCCCAACATCAGCCACTTCCTCTTTGTTTTCCTCAAGCCATATGGCTTCCTGAGAAAATCTGTACAAACAATAAATCCATTAATCAAGACACTGCTGGAGGAAAAGACTTTTTTTTTCCCCCTTCCCTTCATCAATCCAGACATTTTAATGGAGATGTTTTATGTATTTTATTTTATGAAAGTCCCAAGGAAAATACCAAAGTGGTCTTTGTTCTCACACTGCAGCCTTGTAGACCAGAGCCCCAGTTTCAGTGCACACTTGTAAAAGATCCTCACATGTTAAAATGCAAAGAGATACAGGAATAGAGAGAAATCAGCCAAAGCAGCAAGAAAGGAGTCCAGCCTAACTGAATCTTAGCATAAATTGCTGCCTAGGTTCCCTGGCATATGGTCTCAAAAAACAAAGTAACCAAACCTACAATGAAAAAGTAATTAAAAGACATAGGAAGAATAAGAGAGGCTTTAAGAGTGTATTCCCACAAGGCTCTGAGGAGATGCACTTGTGGCATGCAAATGCCACAAGTAGCTCAAAGAAAGAGCTCCTTTTATAAAAGAGATGCCACAAAAAAGGACTTCCCCAGAGGCCAGGTTTCTTTGCAAGGTGAAGCAAGGTGACTGACCTGCCACACAATCCATCTGTTTTGGCACCTCCAAACTGGTAAAACCACGCTGGTGACAATGAGCATCTCAGATCGTGAGGAAATACTGCACGTGCAGGGAGCTCGATGGCAGGGAGGAAACAGGAGAGGAGCAAGACTGCCAGCTCTTGCAGGAGGGAAACTCCCTTTCCTGCAGCTGGAAAGATCCCACACTCCTCTGAAAGAAGGGAGAGGAAAATTAAACCCAACCCTAACCAGGCTCACTCCTTCACCAAACTAAACACGCACTTCAGGGACTGCTCAGGTTCAGCTCTGCAGCAGGGAAATGCTGTTCATAAAGAATATTTACACACTGCTGGGCAGACACTGAGCAAAACCTCATGGTCAAGCACCCCCTCTCTTCCTTCTCCAACAGATGGCTCAGAGAGTATCTGAGGCTTGGAATTCAAGAGCACGGAAAAGACCACAAAAGAAAGGAAGACCTGACTTCCTGAGCTTGCAACGGCTTTTTTGCAACATCAGATTATTCTTGTACTCTCAGATGTCACCCTGAGACACACGTGAGGTCTGTGTTATCCCTACTTCCAGCAAGGATTTGCATCCCACCTGGGAGCCCGCACAGCAAATCGAGGGTTTCCTAGTGGTGAGGGAAGAAGGGAGAAGCCAGAAACAATTCATCCTCTGAGGATCTGGTGGCATTACCAACAAAAGCAAACTGAACAAGGTCCATGTGCTGTCGGTCACCACTTCAGAGAGTATGAAAACACAAAATGACTGTTTTGTGATCTGTTCCCACTGAGGCTTTTTTCAAAACTCCTTTGGCTAAACTTTTTATTAGTCAATAGTCGGCAGTGCAGGAGGAGGATTGGGAAGAACAAGGAATTACTTTCCAACTCAGGTGGTCTCTTTCAGCCACACGTTTCTAAAGCAACTGTGACCCTTCCACTCACATGGAAGGAAAGCCAGACTGGCATGGTAACAAATGTTTTTACCTTAAATCATGTTTTATTTTCTTCACAGGTGGTCTATAGCTTACTGTATGATCAAAACTGTGCCTCAGTTCATGTGAGCCAAAGCAACCCTGTTTAAATGAAGTTCAGGAAACACAAAGCAATTTAAGACACCGGCAAAAACCTTACAGAGAAAGCATTAAGGTGTGAGGTTAACTTTTCAAAACTCAGAGTGTTTTTTTTTTTGGGGGGACGAGGGATGGTTGGTGGTTGGTTTTTTTTTTTAAATACAGGAAAGCAGCATTCTTGATTAAACACAGGAAATCTTTGAAATTACGTCCCTGTCTTTGTTGAAGTTAAGTAACAATTAGCCACAAAGGGAAAAAAAAATACAGAAAGAATAGCTTAGCAAGTTTCAATCATTATCTCCAAGGAAACACATCTGTAATTTTAACAAGGTCAGAACATTTCAGTCAGTTCTTTTGGGTAATGGGAGACACAAGATGTTAGCTTCTGTTCCCACCAAGGCAATGACAACTCTGAAAGAGCTCAGATATCACTTGGAACCTACCCCACTATGAATTACCAGCCTCAAGGCCACAGCTTGGTAAGATACACCATCACATCCAAAGTACAGATGGATTTGTGAATGCCTTGGTGTGTTTGTGTTGGACTGAGCTGTGAGCAGGATCAGGTGCTGCCAGCTAGGGAGGCCTTCTTCCACATCTGGGGCAGATGGTCCCAATTATCTCC
Source organism: Pardalotus punctatus (assembly GCA_013400915.1). Taxonomy (NCBI): domain Eukaryota; kingdom Metazoa; phylum Chordata; class Aves; order Passeriformes; family Pardalotidae; genus Pardalotus; species Pardalotus punctatus. The sequence goes on along the minus strand of VZTX01005877.1, from coordinate 138,838 downwards.
TCATCACTGCTAATCAGAAGTCATCCTTCAGCAGCTATAGAATAACCTATGTAAAAAGAAACCTGGGCTGGGTGTTTGGCTTCTAGCAAGAGGAGAGCTTCATGTCACAAGTCAGTCGGTGTAGGCAGCATCTTCTCATTTACTAGCCCGTGGGACGGATGTCTGAAGGTGTGAGATGGTGTCTTCACATCAGGTGAGAAAACAGAATACAGGAAACGCTGGCAAGAAGATTTAGAGGCACACCCGTGGGGAGGAGAAGGCAGTTCTCCCTCCTGCCCTGCCTGACCCTACTGAGAAACAGCACGTGCTCCCAAACTGACAGGACCTGCATCACCCTGCTTTGGCTACTGCTCTTACCTATGGGGACAAAACTGACCCAAACTGGAAGCAAGACACATTATTAGGAGAATATAAAGAGCATCAAGCTGTTCACATCTTCCCCGACTGCAGACACTTGTTCATGCCCTCTCTTGACTGTAGAAGGTGGCCAGTCAACAACAAGATCCAAAAAGTTTATTCCCTCCCTTCCTTGAGCAAACCATCACCTCAAATAGAACTGACATGGGATTTACCCACCCCAGACTTCACCACTATGTCCCATACCCTGTGTTAGCAGGAGCAACACCATTTACATCCCAGAAAAGAAGGTGCTTCTTCATTACTACTATTTAGCTCTTCTCAGGAAGAAAAAAAAACTGCTTATCTTCAAATTCAACCCCAAACTACTCCTTCTTTGCTCCCAACACTGTATCCTAGCTCTTTGAGCTCTACACCAATGTTGAAAAGCAAGTGCTACAAAAAAACGTGTTGACACATAAACCAATAAAAGTGAAATTAAAATAATAAAGCTACTTGATGTAAAAGAAAAGTCTTGACTGAGATCTCCAGAGTTCTGCCTGTCATTTGTCTCCTTGCAAGTATGTGAAGGGCATTTGCTTTCCAGAAACAAGAGGCTCGAATTCATTTAATACATTTCTAAGCCTTTAGAGCTCCAGTTGTTGAGGAAAGAGAAAGAAGAACACTCAAAGTGATTTATTTTCTTTCTGTTTAAACGATGCAGTCAAGAGAGCCCTGACACAGGAGCTCAGAGCACACCATCACGTAGAGCTGAATACTCCCAGGTAGAACGCGATGCTTTCTCTTTCTCCAAACAAACACTTTATTTTGCAACCCGTTGGATTAAAGCCCATGGACCAATTACTCCAGGATGAAAGGGTGGTGCTGAAACACCAGAGAACCATCACCCATGGGCTCACCTGCACGTCCTACTCTACTGCCCCATCGCTGCAGCTCTGAGGTGTCAGTCACCGACAGGAGCCGTGCTCCCCTCTGTCCTTCAGCACTCCTGGAAGCAGGGCAGTCCAACAAGCTGCTGAGCAGAGCATTCCCTCCCAAAACAGGGCTCTGGCCACAGTGCTGCGGTTCCACACAGTCAGGCTCACTTCACAAGGCAATTATCCAACACAACAACAGGGAAATCATGGCAAGAATTTGCTTTGTTGTTGAGAATTCTTCTTTTGCCGACAGCCCTTTTTGCTCAGTCAACCCAAGCCTGCCTGTAGTTGCAGTGTTTTAGGATTTTCCTTTCTCTCTCATGGAGAATATAGATAAACTGTACTTTCTTAATCTCTGTGTTTAGTGTTAGAGGTGTACAAGCCATAACCAATAGGTCTTTGGGGGTGGATTGTCTTTGGCCAATAGACAATTGTTTATTACTGTGTATAAAAAGAAGTTCTTGTAAATAAAACTTTTTTCTTCGCCATCTTGGAGCCTGTCTGCCTGACCTCTCTACCTGCTCCCACAAAGCCCACCAACAACAGAAAAGCAAACCATACCTGCCCTGTAGATTTAAAGAGCAGTTCCCTCACTTTACATTCTGGCCTTACCTGCACCATTTCACACCTCACTACTAATTCTTCCAACACGGTGAACTCTTGCCATGCCTACCTAGAACAAAATATTTTGCACTGAAAATTCTCAGAAAACCATGTATGAGAAAGCATATTTAAAGAAAAAGTGCAAGAGACTGAGTAATACAGTCAAGCAACTTTGAGCAGAAACCAGGATTAGGCCAGTGTGTTCACATACCCACTGACCTGTTTGGGTTGGAGGTCAGCTCCTGCTGTTAATCCTAGTGGTTAGAACTACAGGAAGGCATTTTAAAGGAACAATTCAAGTTAAAACATGTATGTCATTAAGCATGCACATCTCTGAGAAAGTACAGTTGGGCAAGTCATCCAGGTATTTAGGCAACATAGAAGAGGTAGCACATAAAAATAGAAGTACAATGATGTGGCACTGGCTTTCATTTCTTTCCTTGAGGATAAGTCTACTTGACAGTAACTGAAAAAAAAAAAATGGAGTAAGATTCTGGTTTATTTCCATTAGTGTAGTTAAAATCATGCAGAACTAATGAAAAATAAACCCAAATCTCCCTTCCCAGAGAGGCTGTGGCTGCTGTGGCTTCCATCCCTGGCCAGGCTGGATGGGGCTCTGAGCAGCCTGGGACAGTGGAAGGTGTCCCTGCCATGGCAGGGGGGGTCAGAACAGGGTGATCTCTGGAGTCCTGTCCACCCCAAGCTCCTGAAAGGTTTTATGATTCCTTTATCACTGATCAGGTGTCCCTGCCAGCAGAAAGACTGCACTGGTGGAAAGCAGTGGCTCACAGTGCAGCCAGTGCTTGCACTGCAGCCAGAATCCAACAGAACCGCCAGTCCTCTCCCAGTCATTATCACAATTCTTGAGTAAACAATGCCCCACTTTCTAGGCACTGCCAGACAATTTCCATTTCCACATCATATCAATTTAGAATCAGTTCTTGAGAGCCTGTTCTATTTTTGAAAATAATGAAAGACTGCTGCTATCTTTGCAAGTAAAAGCCCTTCTTTTCTGCTTCCCTGGGTTGTTTACACAGCATCCCTTTGTGCGATGATTTAGCCTGGTTTTGTACGAGCACTGAGGTACACTAGTTTGCAGAGCCCACATCAGGAACATAAAACAATTAAGATCTCAGGATTAAACAGTCACTGCAGATTATGTGTAAATTCAAACTGGTTCAGTTTAGGATTAACCCATGCCAGCAAAAATATCCAGTGTCAAGGCAGTTTTGTCTGTAACATCAACAGACCATTCGACATCACTCTGCATTTCCAAATAACCCCTTCCATACCAGAAAGTTCTCATCCAAACCAGTGATTTTCCAGAGGGTTTAAAGGCTAACTTCAATTACCCTTTTCTTGGCAAGGAGTCATAAACCACTGCTAATAACCCCCTGATTCCAGACTTCTTAAGACTTGCACAGGACAAAGCAAAGCACTTAGGACAGTGATCTCAGTAGCAGGAAAACCTGGTGGGAGACAGGGAAGTCCAGCCCCTGTTCCCAAGGCCTGCAGTGCTCTCTTTTGTGATTGCCATCACTGCTGCAGCCTTCCATTTGCTTCCACAAACACATCTTTTCCCTGTCTCCAAAGCACACAGCTCCACTGACACTCGAGTGTAGTTGCAGTGTTTTAGGATTTTCCTTTCTCTCTCATGGAGAATACAGATAAACTGTACTTTCTTAATCTCTGTGTTTTGTGTTAAAGAGGTGTACAAGCCATAACCAATAGGTCTTTGGGGGTGGATTGTCTTTGGCCAATAGACACTTGTTTATTACTGTGTATAAAAAGAACTTCTTGTAAATAAATCCTTCTTCTTCACCATCTTGAAGCCTGTCTGCCTGACCTCTCTGCCTGCTTCCACACTCGAGAGCAGAATTCTCATCTGGACCATTCTCCCGCCTGCTCCGTTTCTGCCTGGCCCACAGGGCACCCCTCAATTCTGAGGGAACTGGGGCAGGAATCAAACCCACATTTGTAAGAGCCAAAAGCTCACAAAGAGTCCAGCAATATGCACGAGCCAACGAAACTCCACTGCAAGCTCTTTTGTATGGCCCACCACTGCTGAGAGGATAAAAGGAGCCCAAGAATTCCTCCTGGGGCATGCCAGCGTTCATCCCCAGGGAAAGGACACCACCAAGAAAAACCACTTTCAATCATGAGAGCCACCAAAAGCCCACCTCTTGGTTGTGCCTTAGCACACAAGGCAAAGTTAAAGTGCTCGAGGGCCAAAGAGGCTCTATATTATCATCAATGCATTAAGAGATCTTTATTAAGATGATGCTTTGAAAAAAACTTCACTAATGTATGTGAGAAATGGAAAAGCGGACAACATGTACAAATTTTCTTGTCTATGTTGAAACACCCTCAGAGTAACTCAATTTCAGAACAAGAATAATAACAGTAAGTTTGTTAAGCAGTAATTTCTTTCAGATAACTCGTGTCTGCAAAGAGCTTCCATATAATGAACTTCAAAAGTCTTTAAGTGAAAGCACACATTGGCTAATAAGAGGTGAAATACTGAAGTGTGCAGCTGTTACACATTTCATGGCTGTAAAAACCAGTCACAGGTGGCACCTGCAGAGAGCAAAGCCAGGCGTGAGAGCCTGCAGAGTTCCAGCTCCTTCCATGAGTATTTGTCCTTGGGAAAAGATGAGTACCTTCCATCAGTCCTTCAGCCAACATCCCTGTCCTGTCCATCATGTTCCCCTCCCCGAGTCTGTGAGGAAATGTTATTATTGGGATTATAACACACCATTTTGTAGTCAGTAACCAAAGAAATAAACGTCTTACAGCAGCTACTGCTATGACACAATCACAGATTCCTTGTCATTTGGAGCTTTAATCTCTCACTTCATTATGTGGTCAAGAGATGCCAAACTTCCTTCTTCTTTCCTTGCAATTACCCGTGAGTCAATGGAAGACAAAGAGAGAGCTGATTTTTGCTGGATTTACTGCACTCTGTACAAGGAAATTTAATCAACCCTCTGTGCAACAAATTCCAAGTACACTTGGACCTTGCACAGGTGCAAGTGTAAGGCAAATGCTAGAGAGAGAAAAGTTTATTTCTCTATTGCAATCCACTACCTCCTTCCCAAACAGCAGGAAATAAAGCCACAGTTTTGTCTCTATCGACACTATAACTTTGGAGAAACCCTGCAGAAAGTGATCAAGGCACAACAGTTTCAGAACTAATTATCATCTCTAGCTGGACACTTACTGGTAGTTAATTAGCACATGGGAGATACAAGGGCCAACTAAACATCAGCTACCAGGAAATGCAATTTATACCATTCAAGTCTTTGAAATTTATTTATTTGATATATATAAAGGCAAATAGCAAGTTCCCGCTTCATCTACTACAAAACTTAATTTGTGTCACTGGCAACACAAGCCAACATTCAAAAGGCTCAATAATCAAGAAGAAAGCAACATTTTACTACCCAAGATTACATTATGTTTACAATGAACGACAATGTGTCTGGGATCTAGTTCACAACAGCAGAACGACTGATGTTAAATCACCTAGGACAATAACATCTTAAGTCTTTTAGGGAAAAACAAACAAACAAAACAAAAAAAAACCTCAAAGGGCTAAATTTAAAGATCTGAACTCAGAAATACAGAAAAATCAGGTATGTTAAGTAACAGACTACAGCGAGTGTCAGGCTCATCTCAGAATGGCAAAAGAAACAAAATTATATCCTGCCTGCAGTGCATGGGGAAGAAAACAACCCTGAAGATACTTCTATGAAGCGAAACAAACTCTAAATGTATGTAGATAGCATTAATTTCAGCAGAAGTTTAAGATGGATCAGAAGTTGTTACATCTTTATAAGTACAACATCGCTAAGAAAAAACAAACCTGAACATGGCAGATTATTAGCTCAGTGCTTCTGCTCTCCTGTGAGGGGTTCTGTAGTTCACCCTACAGCACAGCCTGGTGCTGCCACTATTAAATCCATCTCCTCCTATCTCAAACCATTGTGGTTACTAATGTAAATAATTAATTTTAATGTAAACACTAAAACCAAGTTTTCTTATACAAACATGACCCCTACCAGTCAGTACTTGAATTCTCTGAATAAGATACATTTTTGGGGGTGAGATGCAAGGTTTGGGATGGAAGACAGGGAAGAGCCACTTTTATGGATGACTGCTCAAGTCTACTAGGTCAAATAAAAAAAGGAAAGTAACCACAAAAAGCTTTGTCACAACAAAAATAATGGGTTGGTTAAAAAATATGTTGTATACCAAAGTGAAAATAAATGTAATAAAGCTTAGTGGCATCCCTGCCCATGGCAGCGAGTTTGGAACAAGATGATCTTTAAGGTCCTTTCCAACCCAAACCAGCCTGTGATTCTATAATAACCAGACTCTCCTGGCACTGGAACAGCGGAAAGAGAGAAAACCTTCATATCCCCAAAGTCTTTTCTTCACAAGATCTTCAAATCAGGAAATCCTTTCTTTTTTAAATTGTTCTAACTGACTAATGAACTCCTCACATTAACTCATAGTCAAGCCAAAGCAGAAGTCAGCACTTTTATTCAAAGACCTTTCTTTATACTTGAACAAGCAGTTACCTACTTTATTTTTTGTTTGGTTGGTTTTGGTAGGAGACCAGACCCATTACCTAAAATTAAGTGCTCAACAGAAGCCAGAGGAAATGGAAAGCTTTTCTTCAGAGTTCAAAAGCAGGACTGAGATCCTGCTGCCATTAGCAGAACAAACAGGAAAAGGATCAAGATAGAGAAAAGCAGCAATAAAGAGGCAATGTCTCTCTTGGTTCAGCCCTGGCCACCAAGCCCCCCAGATTCCTTTTGAGGTCCCATGTGCTGTAAAAATGTGTGGGAGGTCCAAACTTCTGCAGTTCAAATCTAAAGAGCTGCGAACATGAGACCAACTGTAAAGATGTCCTGATACCTTCCAGAGTACTGCTCACTCAAGGGACACCTGAAGCCAGGTGGCCAAAAAACAGCCTGTCCTGGTTTGCTGATACACAACAATAAGACTGGCTCTTTTGACACCTTCACCATTTTTTTCATGTTTTTATCAAAGCTCTTCTTTCAATTACATCTAGATACAATTTTATACATTCCGCTCCTCCCCAAACCTACCTGTTTGCAAAATTGCAAACATTTTTTACAAGGGATTACAAATCTAATTCACAGTATCATCGAATGGCCTGGATTAGAAGGGATCTTAAAGCCCATCCAGTGCCACCCTTGCCATGGCAGGGACACCTTCCACTGTCCTGGGTGCTCCCAGCCCCATCCAGCCTGGCCTTGGGCACTGCCAGGGATCCAGGGGCAGCCACAGCTGCTCTGGGCACCCTGTGCCAGGGCCTGCCCACCCTCCCAGGGAACAATTCCTTCCCAATATCCAACCCAAAGCTGCTCTCAGTCAGTGTGAAGCCATTGCCCTTGTCCTGTCACTGCAGCCCTTGTCAAGAGTCTCTGTCCATCTTTCCTGCAGGCTCCCCTTCAGGCACTGCCAGGCCACACTGAGGTCACCCCAAAGCTTCTCTTCCCCAGCTGAACAATCCCAATTGTCCCAGCCTTTCCTCCCAGCAGAGCTGCTCCATCCCTCTGCTGCCCTCGGTGTCCCTGCTCTGGGCTGGCTCCAGCAGCTCCCTGTCCTTGCTGTGCTGGGATCTGGAGATGATTTTTAGTTAACACGGACTGAGATCAAATCCAAACTGCACCAATTCTGATGAGCTCTCACACTTTTCATTTCCAGAATTCAAATGAAAACCAAGAAACAACTATTTAAAGCTTTAGGATAGCTTTTTCCCTGTGGGCAAATGCAATCCACCTACACACAGTTTTCAAAACAGTCAGTGGCAAAGTGTAAATATTTTCCCAAAGTAACATTCAGAATCAATGAAACAGCTTTGAAATTGCAAATGTAACAGATGAAAGAGGCTGAAGAGGATGCTTTGACCTTCTTTGAAAACGAAGACTAACAATGTTAAAAGGCTTTTGGAGGATAACAGATGCACAGCTTGTTTCTATAAAAAGTCTAATCCCAACTCATTTAAAAATACTCTCTTGCTACTACATCCAAACAGCAGGTGAGTACACCATGACAGCAGAGAGCTGAGACACAGAAACAAGCAGACTGTGAGCACAAGGGCTGCACAGTGACCCAACTTCACCACAAACCTGCACGACAGCACTGCTTCTCTGAACACTATTTAAGAAAAACATCTGTTTTCCCCTTCATGTTTCATACCACTTACTGAAAGGTCCTGAAGATACCCAGCAGAAATGGATGAAACCACCTGAACAAAAAGCTCAGGTCTTGGGGTACTTATCCCAAACAGGACAGCTGGGAGCTGAACAAGAAAATCCACACAAGGCTTTTTGTGTTTACTCAAGACACGTACAGAAAATGAGTTTGCCTGCTTCCTTCATCCCTTTGCTAATTCCCACAAGGACATAAGACAATTCCACTTCCAAAGAAAGCAGCACAAAGCAGTAATTACCCCAAAGAGCATCAATGATGCCCTTAATCAGGCAAATATTTCCTTATGGAAATGCCATACAGGTACCTAAAACTCCACTGGGTAAAAACACAGATATCCCCAGAAGGTCTGCACTTGTTTTCCTTCTATTGTGTGCTTCCTTTTTGCACCATCAAGTGCAATCTGTACAGCTTACTTTTTAAATTAATGCCTTGTGAAAAAACACAAAGCACACTCAGTTACTAATATTAATCCTTAAGTATTATGTTAAGAACACACCAACTCAGTTGACTTAGCATAGCTATGCATTAAAACTATCAAAAGCTTTAACAGACATTTACATAGTTTCTAAGATTAACCAAATATTAAGTGAAAATACCACTTTATGGCGAAAAAATGGGCCACTTCTCAATGCATTAATGACATCTTAATTTTTGGAGTTGAAAGTGACATTCAAACATTTTTACTAGACACTCCTGTTTATAATCACCAGACAACATCCGATTTCAGGCAATCTCTTCATCTGGAAAGAAGAGACATCTCTAACAATGAAAATTTTATTCAGCTTCATAAAAAAGTATCAATCTATAGCTCTCTGTATCATATAATACACCAGGTGCACACAATATTAAATTCAGCTCCAGTGACTGAGAATTCTCTTTGCTGACAGAAGCACAAAAAAATAATTCAATCTTCACCTGATCGACTACAGCAAAATAATTCTATACTGTAGAAAGAAAGGTGGATTTCTGCCACAGGACCGACTCCCTGTATTTCCAACACACGAGTTCAGCAGAAACTACTGCTAATTAGACAATTTCTAGAGTTCTATAAACCAAACAATCTTCTACAAACCAGCTACAAGGACATAATCTTGCTCTGTGCTAAAGAAAACACAGGGCAATGGGGTAACACTGCCAGGCACAAGCACTTCAAACTTGGGACCAAAAAGATGAATTTTACTCCCAAAATCTAACAGTTCAGGTTAGTGCTAGTTTCCTTTGCCATATTTCTTTCAGTGACACTGTAGCTCCTTGTTCTTTGTGATAATCCAGGTCTGGGAGGCACCAAGGAAAAGAAGAGATCTAGAGGCCGGGTAAACAGTTTTAAAAAATTCTGAGTGTATATAATTATCCCAGGAAAGCTAATAATTCTGGCAAAAGGATTACAAAAACATGGTTGGCAAAGCATTTCATCAGATTTCTAAAAGACTCACAGAAAGCATTCAGAAATAAGGGGAAAACCAACATGAAACAAAGCAATGTAAGACTTTCACCGCTGTGCTACACAGGAATCAAACGTGAGTGCACTCACTGCTTATCTCAGCCTCCTATCAGCATTTTCAGGAGCAAGTCTTCCCTGACCACAAATTACAGCCTGCTAGAACTGACAGAAAAACCTAATAGCTGACCCACAGCTTTCACAGCACTGCAGACACCCAAAAAAATTTAAAAAAAATTAAAAAAAATAAATAAAAAAAAAAATCCCCAACACAGCCACACCACAAAGCAAACCTTAAAAAGATGTGGAGAAGGAGCTGCTTCAGGAATGAACACCTCTTCTCACCTGGCTGTGCTGGTGGTACTGCAGAGAGCAGAAACTCCCTGTTCTTCAGGCATTCACCAGGAAAATGGGAGAGCCACAAACAGCCGGAGCAGGAGTTCAGCAGGCCAAAAAAAACATTATACAACCGGGAACAACTTTCCAGCTGATGGACAGAGGCTTTTGAAATCCAGGTTTTCAGTGAAATAGCCCAGGAGTGCCACCCTCCCAAGCACTGGATGCGCTGATGTTCCTGGTGCTTTCCCCACAAAAGGCAAGAGCAGAGTGAAACATTACTTTGTTTCAGAAGATAAATGAAAGTTTAATTAGCCCAGATCTTCAGAAGAGGGAGCTAAATTTTTTAAAGCCATGTCCAACAGTGATGAGGATTAGGAGTAACAAGAGTTATCTATATTTGATGTGCAGCAGAGGAAAAAAAATACCAAACTCCACCAACATTAATACAACCAGACAGTATTATTGCTCATTTCCTCAGTTACGTTTTAGGAAGGACATTCTTTTTACTTTAATTTGAAAATAGAAACTGTATTTCTCTACTATTTATTCCAGTTATTTTTGTCCTTCTTGCCCTTGAGATTAATTTGACGTAGAAAAGCACATAGTTTGCATAGGACAAAATCCCATATGAGAACAACTACTACATTTTATTAAAAGTGACCTGGCATCACCATGAAATGATTTCTTTGCTACGTAAAATATTTTTAAGATGAAAATAAGATAGGACAAAAACATTGGTTCAGTCACCTCCAAAAGAACTTGTTATAATAAAAAAAAGATTATACAGGTAAGACATTTCACCAAGTTACCATATTCACCATTTAAAAAAATAAAACAACACTTTATAACACAAACCCCACGTTCCTTACATTTAATTCTTGGAAACACAATTTAAAAAAAAAAAATTTAAAAAACCAAAACAGTTTTTAGAGTGAAGTCTCCCAAGGCATCAAAGCTGCAGTGTTAATATCTCCATATGCTGTTCTGTAATTCTTAATAAATAAGTTTTTGAAATGCATTAAAATCAGAATCAGCATTTTCCTGACAGTTTGCCATTAACAGACAAATAATTATTTCATTTCTGCCAGCGTAGCAAGCTGGTAGCAATCCAACTTAAAACTTATTCCATTTCAAGCTTGTTTCCTACCCAACGTTAAGTGAAATTGGTTTACATTACTTGACTAATGCAATAAAGGCAAGACTACTGTCACTTGACTGTAAGAGTACCTCCTACATTGGATACTATTGCGTAGTTGAAACAAAAATATCATTTAAATGCACTCACATAATATTTAATATTGCAGCACCCTGTGTCCTAGAAAAGCCCTTGCCCACGGCTGCAGCTTTGCCATAGATGAAGTCTGAGGTGGAGATGGAAGGAAACCTGGACAGGGAAACCTGAAGGGTAAAACACACCCAGACCATCATTTCCCCATGCAAATATTTGCTTTCATTACACCATTTAGAACTGGAAGTTCATTCATTAAAACAAAGCAGCGTATTTGGAAAAGAAATCTCTCCCGTGCATTGTTTTATCCAAGATTAAACAAAAAGACTGAACGGAGAGTTCAGAAAGGCATGAAGGAGGACAGGTGATGCTCTTAAGTCACAGCAAGAACACACAGTTATCAAAGGCCTCACCCAAAACCAATCTGAAAAGCTGGCACCCCAAAAACACGAGAGGAGTGCCTGCAGGACACTGCATCGATGGATTAGAGCGGTTGGGTTGGAAGGGACCCCAAAAATCACCTTGTTCCCATCCATCCCACTGTCCCAGAGCCCCCTCCAACCCCACCTTACACCCTGGGGCAGGCACAGCTGCTCTGGAAATCCCGTGCCAGGGAAGAGCTTCTTCCTAAAATCTGTTCTCCATCATTCACCCCACTCCAGTGGTGCTGCTGGAGGAAGGGGAAGAGCAAAGATCTCCATTTGCAGCAGGAAGAAGTGACCCAGTCAGGGCCACAACAGACACACATCCAAGGAGAGAACCAAGGAGACTGGCCCTCAATCTGCTGCACCGTGTGAAAGCAGACACAAAACCCCCCAAAAGGCAAGTTACAATGCAATTACAGAAGGGAAATCCCATTTTTATATACCATGTGAGGAAAAGAACAGGACTAAGCAATGACTTGACACCACTGTTAAGCTCTAAGAATGTTGCACATTAAAATCAAAGTAGGACACCATATCTCAAACAGCTGTTTAGACTCCAAAAGGAGTTATCATTTGGGGCAGAGAGGCTGATTCTGTTCAGCCAACCACATTAATTAAACACACGTTGCCTAAAATAAACCTGAACTACACAGTGTGCACTGTCATAAAGGGGTGCAGGGAAAATCCATCAGTTTAAGACATACACTCATAAACCAACCATAATTGCTATTCTAAGGACTCCAGGATTTACTTCTATGCATATTAGTTGAAAGGCCAAAAGCAATTTTTATAGCATGGTTTATGGTCTATATAAACCCCAGAAATATAAGATTCAGAGCTAAGTCTCAAGACACAACCAGTTTTTTAACCCAAGGTGTTACTGTCATCAGCAAGGGGAGCTTTTCATCTCTTCAGAGTCAACAGTCAGAAGCCACCACCTTCTTCTGGAAGCAAATGTAACTGCAGATCTGCCACCACCCAAAATCCCCACGTGTTTAAGGGAAGTACCAGAGCCATAAGAGAGCTGGTCTTGTCTGCTTTTGCTCACACCACAGTACATGAAGCCCTCATCTGAAGTAAAATCAGCTCCAGTTAAGTACAAGCCCATACTTGTTTTATGGCTAGAATGGCCAAATGTTTGTGAGCCAGATCAGGCTGAGCACTGCCCTTTTCACTCAGCTGTGCTACAACACAATATTATGACATGCTGCTGGTTTTTTCCATCCTCAAACTATGATTCTGGGGAAAACATGGATATTCTGAGTACTAATGGGGTTATTATTTAATGCCACTAAAAGCCACATGACCAGGACTGTGTGCTAGATAATGGATCAGAACACTCTTGACTGTAATTCAATTACAACTCCTTCAGCCTTCTAAAAATAAGGAGTATAATGTAAGGATCGCAACTGTTGGTGAGCAAACTGTGTCCAAGAACGACGTGAACTAGAATCTCAGCTCTGAGATTCTGGGTGGGAGAAGGATCTCCTTGGAGGAATCAACAACTGACTAACAGCACCAAAAAACAGATTTTGGTTTGTTTTGTCTTTTTAATATGTGGTTATTTTTTACATCTATTATCCACATATATTACATGAAAGCAGAAAAGAGTTCAGCATTTCTGTATTTCCAAAGTTGTTTACCTGCATCTTGGCTTTCTACATGCACTGAGGAGAGCACAAATAACAAAATCCCTGGTCAACATAATCTGTTGTGCTCAAACTGCATTAAACAGCATGGACAGAAGACCATTTTCAATGAGAACAACATAAAAAAAACTTGTGAAAATAATGAAACCTCACAGGATTTTGAGCTAGCCAGTTATGACACACATCCATCATCACATCCACAAGCTTGCATGCAATAATACTCATCTTTTCCATTGATACTGATTTTTAAATTTTTTTTCTTTAAATCTGTAACCTGTATAAGTGAAATCAAGTAATTATAGGAGAACTGAGCACCGAGCATGAAACAAGCACCTGAATAATCGGTCAGCTGAGCACACAGATATCCTGTGTTAATCCTTTAAATAATGAATAACGCCCATGACACAGGGGGAGAAGCTGTGCTAAGGTTTCATTCAGGTTTTCATATTTCTCCATTTAAACTGACATGCAAGATCAGAAACACCAGCACAACAAAAAGATTTCTGCACGTCAAAGCACCTCCTCAAGTAACATTTTAAAGATTAGAAGCTCCATTGGATTACTTGATGTTCCTGCATTTAGCTGCAGGTAGTTTGGGACTGTTTTCCCCGAGCAAAGGTTTCCCTTGCACATGTACCTTTTCAATTTTGTCTTCAGCCTTTAGACTTACTGATTGCTGGAACAGAGAACAAAAGCCACTGCCAAATTATCATTATGGCGACACCTTTCAAACATAAGGCAAATTTATACAAACAAAGAAGACTTCTTGGCTTTACAGGTAGCATCAGAATTATTCAATTATGCTAATTTCTGGCTGTTTCTCTTGCAACCCTGTATGTGTGTTGTAAGAAAAATCCATGTCTCTTTTTCTACCAGCTCCTAGTTTATACTGGCAAATCAAATTCCAGCCATCACAGCAGGAAAGAGCTGCTCATATTTTCAAATGAACCTGGAACCCTTTACCTGAAGACAGGCCAGGCCATCAGGGCCCTGATGCTGCATGTTCCTCCCTTTAACAATCCTGCCATACTGCTCCTAAAGAAGCACCTGGAATTAAGGGAATCCAGGCAGGAAGATGGATCTGCAGAAAACTTCAGCTCATGACAGAAGAGTATGTGCAAATCAAATTTTCACACCTGGCACTGCTCATCTTTCTGACCTCATGACCTTTAAAGTAAAAAATACACTAATGATCAAACTGATATTTCTGTCAGATAAAAGAAATCTTAAAATGCACAAAATAACATCCAAGTTCTTAACTGTAAACAATTTTTCCTTAAGTGTTTGGGACACATCTCTTCCAAGATCTCAGGCACTGCTTCAGAACCACCTTACTCATTTTTCAAAATCAAAATGGCACCTCGCTGTAACTTCCTTACAAAGCTGAAAGTTTAATTATTTTTTAATTTTATTTTAAAAGTAGTCCTATTTACCTATCAGAAAAAGTTTTTATCTTCTTTCAAACTGCCTTATTACTGAACAAAATAATTGAGAGGAGCTCTCTCCTGCAATGTTTCTGTTCAAACACATCCAGGAGAGCCAGCTGTGCTCAGAGAACACAGCACTCATGTGGAAGAACATCACCTGTCCTCACTGACAGCTGAAGATATTTAATGCCCAGAGAAAAGGATTTGAAGTTTAGTGTGCCTGCTGAAAGCTAAACTGGCACCAGTGTTTCTGGGGAAGCTACATGCAGGATTGGCACCCAAACACACAGAGTTAATAGCCCACAAAGCCACCATGCCATTTCTTTTACACTGCTACTCTACACCAAGAAAAAGGTGAAAAAAATTCTGGTTACAAGTTTCTAACACAATGCTGCTTGCCCTTACACTCAATATACTGTTACTGTGGCACGCTCTTGCACACTGAAGTGAGTGGTACAAGTTAGAGAAATACAGAAGTGCCAATCCATAAAGAGATTTGCTTTCCAACAGCAGTTACAGTGATTATAATGCTCCCAAAGCAGCTCTAAGTGAAAACGGACCACTGATAAAAGTATGTCTAAATCATCAGAGTTTCCCTTCACCAGCCACACGTCAAGAACACAAAGTCACCCTCCCACACCTACTGATGGAGCAAGGACTGCAGGTTCCTGCTCTCAGCTCCACAACACCGGTACATTCCTCAGTCTGCTCAAACTTCTCAACAATTCCACTGCACCCAGAGGCTGGGAGAGCCCTCGGCTCCTTCGGGGCTGCTCCCTCGAGGTCCAGCCTTGCCCTGCTCCCCTCCCAGGCATGGCACAGCCCTCCTGCCATCACCAGCTCCAGGCAGATCCAGCCCGGCAGGCTCTGGTTTGTGGGCAAGGGCAGCACCAGAACTTGGAAAATCTTCACGATGGGGTGGCACAGTCGAGCCCCAGGGTCACTTGAGAGCGTGGATTGGTGACATCTTCAGATGCAAGTTGGTGCTGCAGATGATGCATGCACAGCACTCCACAGCAAGGCAGGACACCTGCACTACTGCACAGTCAGCCAATTAAACAAACTGCGTTTGCTTCAGCACCTGCAGAGCTACACCAGCAATAAAGAAACCATCCCCACCAGAAACTACGATCTTATACATTATGCACATGACAATTCCACAATTAGGTAACATGGCATGGGCTCTGAACGTTTAGATTTCCAATTTGTAAGCAGCTGAACTTAAGCATCTCTCAGAAAATAAATGGATGAAGTAATTATAGTTATAATTTCTCAGTCTCCACAAAATATGTGGTGCTAATATCCTGACATGACTCTCAGTTCTGGAAGGTTTAGTGTAAGTGAACAATTTTAGTCTCCCCAAAGCCAGGCAGAAGCTGAAGTAGACAAGTGAGAGTACTGAACTTCCAGTTTCCATGGAAATGGAATTTGGATCAGTACAAAGAGGGATTTCAGAATTTAAAACCCAGTGCTCTCCATCTTACACTCTCTACTCCAACATTCATTTTCCTGGGTAATAAGGGGTCAAATGAGGCACCGATGCCACATACATTAGTGACCCAGTAACTCACCCTGCCTTGTGGCTCCCCACTTTCATTTAGAGGTTGCCAGCCCCGTCTAAACCAGGCAGCAGAGCCATCAATTCAGCAGCTGCCAGCCAGCCACAGTTATAAACACGCCAGTGTCCCAAAACTGTGCATCTGGGAGGGCAGACGGGCTCCCAGTTACGTGATGATAATACACATGAAATAACTGCTTTACAGCCCCATGCTGAACCACCCTAGAACAGGCAAGTTGTGCCACACAGCCACAATCAGCAACAAAATTCTCATTTTTCTTGTTGATATGACCCAACAGAACTGCACAGCAACAGAACTGTGAGATTTTCCAGCTGTAAATCTTCACCAAGAACCAGAAAGATTGTGCATTTCATCCCCACTAATGCAATGCTCCTGCAGCAGACGCTGCCCAGCGCTGCAAGGGAGAATTCCAACTTGTTGATTCCAACTGCAAGGGTGCTCACTGGCAGCTAAAACAATTTGCCAATGGTTTTTATGGCTCCTGTTCCTTCTGTTTGGCAGGAGCAGAGGAAGAGTAATTTTCTGGAAGTATTTACATTGATTTTGCAGCTGATGACAACACTCCATCTGCTCTCAGACACTTCGGTGCCTCTGCCAACTTCTTCCCTAATGTGTCGCTTTCTCCGAGCTTTGCCAAGGCTTCTCCACTTCATTCTTCCGTCAGGTTTGAAGGGGATATTTCAACTTAGGGTATGAGCATCTGACCCATGCCCTAACCCTCAGATCAGCAAACACACTTCAAATGACTCCTCCTCTTAAGATATCACCCCCAGAAGCCTGAGCATGTGGCTGACAGCATCAACAGAGCTGGCAAAAATCCCTGAAATAAGATGGCCGAGGCCAATTAGAAGAAGCAGAATTTAAAAATAACCAAAACAAATGCATTCTTTCAAGAAAAGCCCCCAAATCCCATGGAAATCAAGGTTTTACTTAGCATTTAAACATGCAACCAAAGCAAGATCCTCTCTACAGCAAATAATTGGCTGCCCCACAATAATACAGAACTTCAGATTTTTATTCAGGAAGCGCAATTCTACTGACAAAATGTGTGGTGTAAATGAAACAGAAGGATTCAGTTTCCACCTGTTTGCCTGACACCTTTCATATGGAGTTAAACATTAAAAGAAGCAGCACAAAAGCAAATAAAGATTCGAAAGCCTGATTTTTTTTAAAACTTTAGGGCATTTATCAAGGCAGAAGCATACACAAATAACTTGACTGCTGTCACCAACTTCCATGCAATGATCACACTACCTTGATGTCATGCCTTATCATTCAAGATAAAGTAGTCCTAAAAAGCGTAATAGCTCATCTTACAGCATTGTATAAGTGAAAAATAGCCCCTCAAAAGTCACATACAGCACTCTTTTTAAGATGAATCCACCACAGAAGAATTGATTGCAAGGTCAGAGTTTCCTGAAAAGTGCCTATGACTTCCAGCAGCTCACAGAAGAATTGTAAGTATTTAAACCCCAAGAACTGAGATAAAGTGCACCAGCCTGTCCATCTATTTAATTTGAAAATAGGAAAGTATATTAGTGAGAAATGGTGTCCCTAAGAAATAATCCCAACAGGGTGAATGCAGGAAATAAATGCTTTAATCTGTTTTATATCAGTACATATTTATTAGGCCCTGTCTTAGAGATAACCAGGATCTGTGGTGTGCAGGTTGGATTAGAAATGTAAAGGTTTCTTCTAGCACAACATCTGTCTCAAATTATCTATCCTATTTGCTGACAACCAGACAAAGGATTATTGTGTTTACAGGCAAAATCATTCTTCCAATAATTTGCCTTTTTCTTCTCATTTCACTGACCACCTAAACAGAAGAAAAAAAAGCAAATCACGGCACATGAAAAACAGGCATCAGCCTCATTCCTCTGCTGCGATTTGTCTGTGTTACTTTGAAAACCCAGGACCACAGTGGTAAGCCCAGAAAAAAAAAAAAATGGATTTGAAATCAGCCTTTGTCTCTTCCAGAACACCCCTACAATATGTAAGCAACCTCCTGCTTCAAGTTACACGCTCAGAGAGAAACCGAAAGCTGAAAAAATTTGGAAATGACCAACCCCTTTGCATTTAGGCACTGGACTCAGGTTTGCCTTTGCAGCAAATAAAAGACCAATTCAGCAGCTACATCAAATACAGCAGCTTGTTTTGGCAACCTTGTTTTTAGGAGATCAGATTTAGCTACTCAGCTTTAATACTCTTGGTTTTGAATTAACCATCTGTTCTGTAACATTGAGACAGACCTGGTAAAGTACAGTGTCAATCTCACAGGTCTTGAGGCAGGAACACACACACTCACACACATATATATATATATAAATATATATGCGCCCACAACAGGCAAAAAGAGTCCATCAAAGTAATAATCAACTTTCCCCAAAAGGAAGTTGTATTTTGATTTTTCTGTCTACTCTGTGGTTTCCTTTTATCCAATTACCAAGAGGAACTTGGACCAACCCAGCACATATTTTAATCAATTAACACAAAAAGGGAACGACTTTGAAAGGCTTTTTAAAAAAAAAAGACTTGCATTTACAACAGCTGTAGGTCAAAGATCTTAATCTAGGTTCTTTTAAGAAGATTGCCAAAAATAAACATGCTTTTCCACTGGAAATTGCCATTGCAAATGAAATGCAAAATTCTCACATGAAAATACAGTTAGAAAAAGCTCCACACGCAACTCTAGGTATTTTTAAAGCACAGTTGCTGTCAAAGTACGGAAGCTTCTTTTTCTCCTTTCAAAAGGATAGATGCAAGCACACAGTTGCTCTGCTATTTAAAGTCCCATCAAAAGACGACGGGATTTATAAGCTTGACCAGTGAACTTTTAACAAACACTTTAATCAATCGATCCCTTTAAGATAATCACATCATCAAAAAGCCATTTACTTCAGCAGGCTACCGACTGAAAACTGGCCAAAGGATGCTACAGAAACATGAAGCAAGCTCAGAATTCCCAAATCTTCAAACACAATCCTAAAAAACCCACACCTTCCAGTAGCCCCAGTGCATTTCCACGCGGTGTGGTCAATACTGTGGTGTGCACTGGAGGCTCTCCAACATCCAGCGTGTCCTGCTTCCTCACATGGTCAGTCACAGGGTTTACTGGTCCCAGGCTCACTCCAGTGACCTCCAGGACCTGCTCACGAGAGCTGCCACATCGGCTTTTCCAACAGCTCCGGCCACGAGCCTGCCCCTCGGCGTAGGGCTGGCAGCCCCGAAACACTACGGGATTTATTTCAACTCCGAAGCATCGCAGCTCCACATCCCAAGAGACAATGAACTCGTCTATTCCCATCTATTTTCTCCAAGAAAATGTTGAAGTCCAGTCCAATTTACACATCAGGCTTGCACACCAGCCCCTGGGCTCAGGGCACACCAGCTTTCCCCAGCACAGACGGTTGGGACTGCAGTGTTTAGCAGTGGCTCGGTTCCAGCTCTGCCCACCCCAACTGGCATCGGGCCACTGGCTGCAGGATCAGTGCAATGTGTGCATATTTGGAGCCCCAAGCTCAAATTCCAACCCATCATCACTTGCCACTTCTTTGTGATCATCATTTCTGAGTAAAGAAACTAAGGAGCTAAGCCATGAGCTTCCAAGACAAGCCAGTGAGCAGTTAAACCAAGTCTTACATTTTACCAAAACCAGGAAGGGACACCAAAAAAATTCTCAAGAGACCACCTGAGAAACCACAGTGACTCCAAATTTCTATCTAAACTTGATTTTACAAAACAGAAGTTATCATTATGGCTGATAACTATTGACACACATAACTAAACAATCAGCAGATAATGCCAGAATACACCACTATCCTGAGATTTCCCTTTTAACTTCCCCTGACTCATGGCATAAATTTAAAGCTCATTTAATAGAACTTACTGATTTTTAAATTAAGAAACTCAAGATTTTGCAATTCAGGTGCCTTTCTGTAAGTAACTAAACATGTGCTGTGACGTTCAGGTATGTGCCAATATTTCTAAGAACTGCTGACAGTTTTTGTACAGGTGACCACTTCATGGGTTTCCTTTGTGTTCTGACTCCTGCAAAGTTTGATTCATCTCTATTCCATCTACCACTACCTTTCTGCAAGATTATTTCACCCAAAAATAAAATAGTGAAGAATTAACTTGCCCCTTTTTGACAGCATGTTCTAGCATTGTTTTACCAGAAAAGAAAAAAAATCACTTAACCAAAAGAAAATCAGATTTTCATGAAAAAGGTACGAAGCAACTTATTCAACATCAACTACATAAAAATTATATGCCAGTACTTGAACCAAAGGGGAACCTTTTTGCTCAACAAATAAAGTGACAGCAGAATGGTTTGATCAAGGATTTAATTTCAAGAAAATATTCTGGTGATGCAGCACCTAGTGAAGCACAGGGTATTAATCACTTATTCCCCTTCAACTTCATTAAAATCTCTTCTTCTGCTCCCACTTCAAAGCTTGCCACTGAAAGCTTGATTTGTCCTGCTGGGTCCAGAGTGGGATGGTTCTCTAAATCTCAGAGTCATCACCAGTGAGTGACAGGCTCCTCTGGGACACAAGTCTAAACACAAAAAGGAACACCCACTCTGCTATTCCTTCCACAAAGCAAGCTGCTGTGTGAACAAGCGGATCTGAAATCCTGGATTCATCACCAGGCATGTATTTTTCCTGTACCACCTTAATCAAGTATGTACATAGACATTCCTATAGAAGAATCTCTATTTTTAACTCCTCATTATAGGTCTCATCATGTAAATGCATACACTGTATTCTGTTAGAAGTACCTTGAATAAAAGATTTTTTTTCTTCTTTATCATCCCTAATATTTGCTATGTTTATAGCTTTTTCTCCAACTCAATAATTCATGGCTAATTTCAATATATTATACATTTGTGACAGGTTTCCCTAAAGCACAGTTCATCTGCTGCATTCAAGTACAGAATCATTAGGTTACATATAAATTCCAGCTTCTGGAAAGCTGACAACTTTCCCTAGAGTTTAAGGGACGGTCATCACAACTTGCCCTACTCCACCTCTATAAACAAAGATTCTGCAGCACCCAGAAAAAGAGATGCAAAGAAAATCCTACACGTTCTGCATTTATCCAAAAGGAGTGCTGTAAAGATGAGCAAAAAAAGAGGTTTTTTAAAACATTACTTACAAGCAAGGATTTATTTACCCCTCTGGCTTCACTGCTGGCAGAATTAGCAAGGCAATCCCATTTACAGCTGATGGTGGCTGCGTGGTACAAACACCTCTCAAAGAAAAAGAAAATAAATGAAGAGACAGAGCCCTTCAGGCTGGAAGGAGCTGCTGCAGCCCAGCCTCGTGCAGTGCTCTGCTCAGGCCAGGCTGCTTTCACCAGCTGGGTCCTCAAAACTGACTCAAAGAGGGAAGATGCTTCCTCAGAAATTAAAGCCTCTGTTTCTTCACATATGGTCATTAATGATGACATAGATCAGAGACCTCCCTCTAGCCCCAAGCCAGTGACAAATCTTAAATTGCTTTCTTTAAATACTTTTACAGTTAATGAAGTTCAGAGCCACTGAATTACTCCCAGTTACCCGAAGCATTCCAAGAGTTTTTATTAAAGTGCAAGGAGTATTCTCTGTTATTGATGCTTAATACATTTCCAAGGAAGTTGTGCTCACAAGTGAGCACATCAATAGAGGCAGTTGGAGTCTCAACTCTGAGAACAACCAGTGTTGACTCAAAGAAAGCATCTGGCTCTCTCACAGCCTGGGACAAGTGTTTTCAGGTGGAATAAATCAACTTGAATTTCATATGAATAACATATGTAGGTAAGTTTGCATACTCATTTTTAATGTGAACTGTCACAATTGCTTTGCTGTCCCCTCGAACCAATACACAACACAAACAAATCAGTTCCTGCACACAAACCCAAATAAGCAAACATATAAAAGCAAACTTACCCAAGTGATTTCTGTTACAATATTTGTTTGGGGATGATGGCTCAAATTGACTTGCACCCAATCACTCCTTACCTTGCTCTCTACACACATTTCCAATGTTTCAAATAATCAGCATTTATTGACTGAGTGTAAGAGCATCTCACATGAAGACCAACATGTTAAATCCTACATATAGCATATTTTTAATAGCATAAGCTGACAAAGCAGCATTTTTATGGGCTGACATAAATCCATACTTTAAGCTTCTTTTTCCTTTTCAAATAAAACCCCCATCTGGTAGATGTTCATGGAAAAAAAAAAACCCAAAATTTCCATAAGAAGAGGCAAATGTAGACACAAATCACCAATTCCCACATAGGCAAGCTCTGCCTCAGGTTCACACATTTGCAAACTGGTGACAATAAGCAAACAAGCACTAGCAGAGCAAACAATACTGTCACAAATTTCAGGACATGCTTGACCTTTTCTCTAATGAAATTAAGTCATGTGAACAAAGCACAGAAAGAACTTCTCTCAACACATCCACAGGCTCAGTGTGAACAGAAGATGAACAGACACCATTTGCACCTCAAAAGTGCTAAGAAGCACAAGGTAACCAGTCAGACATCCTGATGATGCACTCAGCACAGCAAAACGGAATTTATAGAACAAATTTTTTATACAATTCCTCAAAGGATAGTCCCATCAATTCATCACTATATGATTTTTTTTTTTAAAAAAACAAAGCTGTAAAAACTTGTAAACTAAAACTGCTGATTCTTTATTTTGTGATCTCTTTTGAAGGTCTGTATTAATTCTCAACATCAGGAATAAATCCATTGCAGGAAATCATGACAAAAACACATTTCCTGAAAAAGGACTATGAAAATGAACCAAGTCAAACTACTCAATATTTGCCTTGGCTTTAATGTCTTACTTGAATGTCAGGTGTAGCAAAAAGGACTCATGTTGGAGCATTATAGTTATTTCCCTCTTTCTAGTTCCACAAGCACAAAACTGACTTTATTAAAAGATTGCAGGAGTCGGGAAGACAGAGAAAACACAAAACAGCAAGATGAAAATAGCTGGGTAGGCAGCAAGATTATTTTGAACTTCCATCAGGCTTACAAACACACAAACCCTCACAGAAAGCTCTGTATGCTCAAACAGCACTGGAGCATTGGCATTAGTTCCCATTTTGCAGGAAAACTAATGAAAATGTTGCAAGGGAAGATGCTGTAAGAACAGCAGGTAGTTTATTTGGCACACAGTATCTGTGTTCCCACCGCTGGATTGCACCGCACACTTCCCAACTCCTGGGTTCCAATTCACCACCGCCTCCAAAATCAATCTGCTTCTAACAAACCCGACCCTTCCAGTCGGCTCCTCTCTCATAGCTGCATCCACTTAAAGGTGAACCTTTCCTTTGACACTCATCCCTTAAAATGTTCAGCATCCCATAAGAACAGTTTTAAATTTCCCTGAGCTTCTTGCCAGCAGAGATGCCGCAGCCCAGCTAGCTGTTATCCCACACAAGGTGCCAGGAAAATCAGCTTCCCACCTTCCAGGGGCATCTCCCCTCGGGCATGTGACAGCCACAGCACACTGGCTTCTGTGACCCAGAGTGGCTCCCAGGAGCCACGGCTTGGCCACCATCACTCTGCATCTGTGCCCCTGCCACTGCAGCCTGGCACCTCGCTCCGGAACATTTCAGGGCTCTCATGTTGACACACGAGTTAATCAGGAACTTGTTCCAGAGCTGGACTTCATCACAGGGACATTATCCTGGGAATGCCAACATTCTCGTCCACTCAGGATGGGACATGCACTTGCCAGCTGCTGGGTTAAGGTCTAATGAGTCATCTAATAGCCATACCTTTTATTTTTTCAGGAAAAAAAGCCACTGATAAGCAGTGGTTGGATATCTAAAGGAAGTTTCCCCTGTAATTTTGTACTGAGGTTTGAACCACGAATGAAGCAACTCAGATGGCTCCCCCTGCCAATATTAAATTCAAACCAGAGAGATTCTCATCTGCCTTGTACTCGAAATCCCAGCAATGATGAGACTCAACACCACAGCTACACATTGTGAGATTTAAATATTCTTTTTCCATGAGATCCTGGAACGCTGCCACGGATGGGGCATCCACAACTTCTCTGGGCAACCTCTTCCAGTGCCTCAACACCCTCACAGGAAAGAATTTCTTCCTGATATCCAATTTAAACCTCCCCTGTTAGCTTGAAGCCATTCCCCCATTTTCCCTGTTCTTTAATTTTGTACTCCATTACAGAACTGTCTTCCCCCTACCACATGCTTTATGTCCCTGTCAGCAAGAAAAAGAAGGGTATTCTTAAAAATGAATATACACTGAACACATTGAATGTTATTCTCATTCATACTGGTCAAGCTGAAGATAATGGAGGTCTTTCGAAATAAAATACAGTTTGTCCAGAGATCATGGTGGACTATTAAAGTAAACCATGGTCAGGAAGCATATAGATTTCCAATTATTTAGGCTTTTGCATATACATTTACAATGACAGCCATGAAGGGCACTACAAAATAGGAAAGAAATATCCTTGCAGCATATATTTAAATAAGTACAGTCATCCTCTGCTCTGCTGCCCACAGTTAAAGCAAACTTTTTTTTACAAAAGTTGAGGTACTATTTAAGTTTTTTAGAACAAAATAATATTGTCTAGAGGTGACAGAGCATTTGTCAAGCACCTAGGAAGCCACGAGACTAAGACGGGCAAGTGTATTTGCCATTTCCTTCTATTTATGTCAAATTTTTATCTTACAGCATGTAAGTATAAATTCAGAAAATGTTAATGACTTTAAAAAGTCAGAACTTAGGTGCCCTTAGCAGTTTATGCTCAGGGAGGGAAACAGGGCTCTTGCAGCTGGTAATATTGGTATACTGTAATATGAAAATACAGCTATTGCAGTTCCTTACCCTGCGCTGAGGATGGATATTTTTGTCATGACAACTAGAGTACATTAAAAATATTTACCTGCCACAGGCACTTGAGTATTAGAGTACAATAAAAAAAAACAAAGCACAAAGGAATGTAACTGTATTTGACTGTTCTGCACATGTGTAATGGTTAATGTTTCTAAGCAGCTCCTGGAAAAATAATCAAAGCTGAAGAGTGAAGGAAAAAGCAGCTGATAAATGAAGCTAAGCATCTTGTCAAGAAAGATAAAAATGTGGTTAGAGGTCAGTGAAGGACGAGAGGAGGGAGGGAGGGGAAGAATTCTAGAAAATTTCTGGCTGGGCTTCCCTAA
Organism: Pardalotus punctatus; assembly: GCA_013400915.1. NCBI lineage: Eukaryota > Metazoa > Chordata > Aves > Passeriformes > Pardalotidae > Pardalotus > Pardalotus punctatus. Next base: position 113,426 of record VZTX01005877.1, on the reverse strand, counting down.
AAGGCTAAGGCAGAAAGCTGCCAGCAACAAAAGCGCTGTCTCCCAGGGAGCAGGGGGAAGGAGCACTGACAGGACGTCAGGATCACAACAGGACAGGTGCTCCGTGCAAGTTAAACCCAGCTCCTGGACGAGGAAACAGCAAAGTGAGTGCTCTCCCTGCCCTGCTCCACAGAGCTGAGCAGCAGAGGAATTGGAGGAATGCTCTGGGGCTGGGAGATGGGAAGGGAAAGTGCCTGTGCCTTTCCCTGCCCTCCAAAAGCAAACGCTGTGCTGCAACAGGGAGACTCCTGGAAAGCCATTAATTCATGAAGGAGTTTAGGAAGCCTGGTGGCAGAGCAGAAAGGGGTGGCAGTGCCACCAGGCACACACAGGAAAAAGTCACTAATGGGAAGAGCAAAAGAATGGCAGCAGCAAACCAGCAAGGGCTGGGAAAGAGCCCCATGATTCAAAAGGCACACTGCAAACCCAGCATAAAATTGTGGAATGACAGAACGGCCTGGGTTGGAAGGGACCTGGAGACCATCTCATTCTGACCCCCTGCCATGGGCAGGGACAGCTTCCCCGGGCCCAGGCTGCCCATCCAGGCTGATGATCCAGGCTGATGATCCAGGCTGCAGATCCAGGCTGCCCATCCAGGCTGATGATCCAGGCTGCCCATCCAGGCTGCCCATCCAGGCTGATGATCCAGGTTGATGATCCAGGCTGCAGATCCAGGCTGCCCATCCAGGTTGATGATCCAGGCTGCTGATCCAGGTTGATGATCCAGGCTGCAGATCCAGGCTGCCCATCCAGGTTGATGATCCAGGCTGCCCATCCAGG
>VZTX01005877.1:21311-87909 GCA_013400915.1 Pardalotus punctatus | reverse complement strand
AACCCAACCAACCAACTAAAAAATCAGTGTGAAAAACCCTGAAAAACAAAAACAAAAAAAACCAAACCAAAACCACAACAGACCCACAAAAAAAAAAAAAAACACAACCAAAAACCAGAGCTCTGCACATTTTACACAGTTGGAACCGTTCATCCAGAAACTCTGGTTTGAACTTTCCAAAGTACCTGTGGGATTTAGAACAAATCCCAGTTAACTTCAGTAGAACTGGGGCCCTTGCACACTTGAATAATTGAAAGCTGGAGTCAGAACCACCAGAAACATGTTTTTCAACCTTTTACAATTTGCAGCACCTTAAAAACTTTTTTTTTTTTTCCAGTGGAAGTGTCAGTTCCTGTATAGTGATTTAATACTGCAGAAAATAGGTTTGCTTTTCTTAGTTACCCTCTGCAGACCCTTTAAAAACACTCCATGAACACACAGATCGCAGGTTAAGAACTGTAACTCTGACATATCTCAAAATATTTATTGTTTTCTCTAGAGCTTTTTGTCCTGGCATCATTCAAACCATTATACAAAAGTCAGTGTCTAGTTCTTGTGGTTAAAAAAAGTTGAAAAGGGTCAACTTTAAACGTTTAGTATTTAAATTTTTTGAATGCCAATTGCATTATTTCTTGAGATCTAACTTACAATTTTTGAATGTTTGCTGATGGTAATGATGTATTCCTGACACTACACACCTTGTGTTGGTCCTTTATGCATTATAAAGTCCAATGCTCAAGCTAACATTTTATATTGAAATATGGGATGGAGGAGACACTCTCCACACTTGTTTCCTGCTGAATACCTTGGAAAACCTGGGGAAGCAATCTCTCCAGGACCATTAGAACACGACATTATTAATTACAGAGTGACATAAGCGAACTTGAGGTGCGGATCCACGCTGTCTTCTGGGACATAATGGCAAAACTGGCCTCATCTCTGCTCTGTATTGAAGTGACAACCCCAGGAGAGCACAGAGAGCCAGGACCAGGCCATCAAACACAGCTTTAAAGGTCACATCCCTCTTGGCACCAGAGGAGCCACGGCCATGAGCAGTTTGTGTTTATGGCTTTTACCTTGGTATGTTGTTTGTCTGATAATAAACCTCTTGACTCGCTAATCACCTGCTCAGAGGAGCGTTCTGAGCCCTGACTGGGGAAGAGATGGATGCGTCCAGTTCTGAAATTACGCCGTGAAATGCTACTCTGCGTATTATAGCTGCAGTGTGATGTATTAACCTATAAAACACAGCACGGGAAAGGCTTTGGGCAGGCCAGGGGCTGCTGAGGAAAACGGGAAGGAGGGGCTTGGTGAGCTGAGGGATGAAGTGCAGGGAAAAGGAGAGACTTGGTGGGTCATGGGAGACGATGGAGGAAGGGGTTTGGAGTGAAAGAGCTGTGCTTGGTGCCATGGTAAGAGAAACAGTCACTGGAGGATGGCAACGAGCAGCAGAGGGGAGATGAGCTGCGATGCAGAGACAGAACACCACAAAAATCCCTTCTGAGCTCCGGGATATCCCAGCTGGATAAATGGGAACTGAAAATCCCACGCCACGGGTTGTCCCTGCACCACGGCCACTCTGACCACAACAGGGTACTGTCACCATCCTTACACACTGCAGTCATGGGGTTTAAGGACTTGGGAAAGCAGCAAGGCCCTTTCTGACAAGTGATGGGCAGTGTTTAGGTGTTTAATTAAACTACATCCAGCCTGAAGACAGTACTCAAAAGAACACAAGGTTCTTCTGCGTATGAGGTCAGAGTTCTCCCTCAACCCCAAACTCAGCAAGGGTTGACCTGAAGAACCTGACCTGGCTGTTTCTCTGAAGGTTTGGGTCACTCTGTTTTGTTTGGTTTGGTTCTTCTAAATAAAGTCTTTACTGAGGACATTATTAACTGGAGTGGCTGCAGTGTTTGGTATCTGGTTTGATGGGCAGAAATACAAGCCTACAGATACATGTCGGCATTAATTGTTATGGTTTGAAAAAACAGATTTCTCCAAGGTTAAATATCTGATGATGTTAGTAGTACGAAACAGAGACTTTGAATTCTGAATCCCGGGTTAAAATCAACACCAAATGAGGAAGGATGCAACATTACTCCTTCTTGGAAAATGTTTGTAGCCTACATGAAGTTAGCCTGGCTTGCTCAGGTAAGGTCTGCCCTTTGATTTTCACCAGTTTGGTCAGTTCTGAAAGTGGTTGGATCATTCTGGTCTGCAGCCATGCTGAGGTGTTCGCAGCTGAAATGTAGCAGTGTAAGCAGAACTGCAGGAACCTGAGCACTTGTTCATCTGTTCATTCATTTCAGTGTCTGGTCCCATGGCTTAGTTCAAACTGCCTTTCATGGCTGCCTAAATGAAGGGAAATTTTGGGAACACGCAGCCAACATGGCAGTTTTGGGGTCCAGTCTGCTTTTAAACTTTTGGGAATTGGTTATAGGGCGGTGTAGGGTAACAGTGTGACTGAGGACTAACATTAAACAAACCACTGAAAGATCATTTCTACTCTGAAAAGACAATTTTTTAAGTGCCAGGAAAAGTTACATGGTCACTGAAACCTTTATCTGGTCCCTTGTTCTCTGAGCCACTCTGAACATGTCTTTACTTCCATGACCTTGTACTTTTTTTGCTGTAGAAAAGCAATGGCCTCATTAAATAAACCTGACCAAACTGGTCCCTATTGCACACCCATTCTCTGTGTGCTGAGGGTCACAAGGACAGAAATAAAAAGCCATTCTTCTGGTGACCCTTGTGATATGCATAAAGAACATGAAGCAAGATCATCTGTATTGAGAACCGGAGTTTTCTGAATTTCAAGTACCTATTTTTGCACTGGGTTAGCAGCTCGTGCCCCTCCAAGCCTGGCTGACAGAACAGCAGCAGCAGGAGAGTGACCCCCTCTTCTGCTGAAGCAATTCTGCTCTTTGGGCTTATGGAATGCCAGTAATGACCGTGAATTCACCACTGGCGAGGCAGAACGCACTGTGGAGCAGGGATTTGCTGACAGCACAAAAACAGTGGACTCCTGATTTCCTCTCCAAGCTCCAGAGAGGGATGTGCTTTAGTCACCACAGTTTTCTGCCTGCTTTTTTGGAGCATGGTGTCCCCAGCTTCCCCTTTCATTCTGGGGCTGTTCCTCAACCAGGTGTTGCCTGTGGGTTCGCCCATCACCTTGGGTGGGTTTTGCAAAGCCCAGGGAGGTCCCAGGGGCCACAGCTGCACTCAGCAGTTGGATTAAGGGTCGGTTTGGCACATCTGCAGGAATGGCAATGCTCAGTTCACACCTACAGCTAATCCTAGCTCTTCCCACCCCGGTTCTTCTTCAGCTGGCATCTTTCCACATGGTGCCACCATACCCCCCTCCCCAGGCCATCAACATTCATCCCTACTGGCCCTTCCTCAACTTCTCATCCAGTCTCAACATCTTTTTTCTTCCTAAATTTGACAGCCAGGCTCCAGTACCCCATCCTGACCCCCCATGTCATGCCCAGCTCCACTTCCCCCACCCCAGGCACCCGGTCCACCCTCTGTAAACCTCAAGTCTCCATCCTCGGCCTCAGCTAATGTCTCACAATCTAATCTCCTTCTCTTGTTCCTTATCTCGTTCCTCACACTGCTGTACAGTTTTGTTAGCTTCCTTCTTCACGTGGCTCAGGAGGAGAGCAATCCTGGGAAGGCAGCAGGGAAGGAGTGCCTGCCCTTTGCTTTGGGGTCCTATGGTTTGCTTTTCTGTTGTTGGTGGGATTTGTGGAAGCAGGTAGGGAAGTCAGGCAGACAGGTTCAAGATGGCAAAGAAGAAGGATTTATTTACAAGAAGTTCTTTTTATACACAGTAATAAACAATTGTCTATTGGCCAAAGACAATCCACCCCCAAAGACCTATTGGTTATGGCTTGTACACCTCTAACACAAAACACAGAGATTAAGAAAGTACAGTTTATCTATATTCTCCATGAGAGAGAAAGGAAAATCCTAAAACACTGCAACTACAGGGTCCTGTCCACAGGCTAGAGGAGCCAGAATCACAGAACGGTGTAGGTTGGAAGGGACCCTGACTTGGGCAGGGACACTTCCACCGTCCCAGGGTGCTCAGAGCCCCATCCAGCCTGGCCTGGGACACTGCCAGGGATCCAGGGGCAGCTAAAAATCCAGAACTGCCACTAAACTGAAAGTCCTGCTTGCCCCTAGGATGCCAGGTGCATTGTGCAGATGAGCTTCAGTAAATCTTCAGAAACTCAAGCGGTGAGGCTCCTGAGGCTGTTTTACAAGCACAGGTGTGCTGAGCTAAGAGCTCCCTGCCCACAACTGGGAGATCTCCCTGCCTCCTCTTCCCTCCCTGCCTCCTTTTCCTGAGGGTCTGCTGCCACCATTTATCTTCCACCAGCCCTTCTGTCCCTTGGACCTACTCCTGACTGCTGGCACAGAGCTCATCCAGCCCCTTTCTGTGAGATGAGTGAGCTGTGTGACAGGGCCTGATAAGAGAGAGGTGACACTGAGGGGGCTGTGACAACCTGGCCAGGACAAGGAGCCAGGAAAGGACCTTCCCATTCTCTTATCCTGGAGCCCCTGGGCAAACTCAGCTCGTCAGAGAGATGTGGTCTCTGCATCTGGTCAAATGGTGCCTGCACTTTTTCAAAGCCTTCTAATGTCGTTAAATTGGGGCAGGCTTTCACAAAGGCAAATTTCATGTTCCTATTTCAAAGGCTAAGGGCAGTAAAGCCTCTCTGAAAAAGATTACCCAGAGTATTTTGACCAGGCAAAACACAATCTAGCCCTGGTCTTAGAGATAAGAGAAACTTCTGGCGAAGATTTTCCCATGGAATTCAGGTTTAAGTAAATATTCAGCATGGAAATTTTAGCTCAAATAGCTAATGTTTGGTAAATGTACTTGAACAATCTTAACAATAGAGCTGTCAGCCCCACCTACAAGAAATGGTTTGCACCTTTTTGGCAGAAAGATCTGGGATTGAATGGGTATAAGGCAAAGCTGGGAAAAATGATGTTGTTAACTATTTCCCAATGAGTCATCAACAGCTTTTTAAGAAACTTTATAATAACAACGGTTTTTTAGAACAAATGAGATGCTTTTCTTCAGAAAGTAGCATTAGGATGAGGGAGGAGTGGAAATGCATGTGCTTTTCATCTGCACCGAACACAGAGACTACGTAATGTAAAGCAGACCTTAAAAGAGACAAATAAGCATGTTAGCAAAAAACTACTAGAAGAACAAATCTGGAGAAAAATATTTCAAGTGCACACTGAAATGCTTTCATATCATCTGAGGTATAAGAGCTAGGCGGAGGAAACTGCTCCCAGAGTCATGGCAGGGCTGATAGATCGGCTCGCATGCCCAGGACTGATAAACAGGTTTTGTGCAAATCTCTTTCAGACCGTTTCCCTTTTCTGGTGATAAATATTTAAAAAGGAATTTGTCTCACCAAGATGACTTTAGTATGAGAACGTGAAAAGAGCAGGGAGTTTAATATTAATGGCCCTGAAAGAGCTTTACCGATTCTCTGTTTTGTTTTGTTTTTACTATACTTTATACAGCGGGCAACTGGTTTCACTTACAAACTCGCACAGAGAGCCTGTGCTGCTGCTGCTGCTGAGGTTACAAGAGCTCACAGGCAGAAGTCTGAACGCTTTCTGGCACCTTTAGTGATCCCGTTTCTCTTTTTTTGTCCTGCAGCCCCAGCCTGTGCGCACATCCCTGCAAACACGCTGGCCCGGCCGCACCCTGCTGCTGGAAAACTCCTGGAAACCATCGGCACAAGCTGTTGCCTTTAGCAACCAGCAACAAATCTGCCCGAATTCACCATGGCCATGGAGACTACGTGTTATTGCTGGTGTTCAGCTGAGAATTCCCGGCATCGGGAAGGATGAACCTGTAGGAGCTGGAGGAGGGCCAGTATTAAATAATGTCAGCGGGGTGTGATGGGATTCTCCTCCAGTCTGGCTGCACCCCGGGCACTGTCACTGTTAAAAACGAGCTCCAGTCTCCTGCTAAATGTAAAGGTTTTTAATAGGGAATAACAATAAGGGATAAAGGATAGAGCAAAAGGATTACGGCGTCCAGGGGACGCTGGGCAACCCTATTTATAACAGTCACTGAGAGCAGGCAGAGATCCCAAGCCACTTTGGAAAATAAGGGCCTGTCTCAGTTGCTAAAAACACCGCTGGACAGCCTTACAGAGGCTTCTTCTACTTGAAAAATCTGCAGGAGTGGGAATGTCACAGTCAGCCTTCCTAATAGCCTGAATTATAGTATGTTTTAATGTTCTTCTTGCTGACTTGTTATGTAAAACCTTAAACACCTTGTCAGGGGAAGATATATCTATTTAAAGCATATACATATATATAGGTGTGTGTGAGTATGGTTTGCTTTTCTGTTGTTGGTGGGATTTGTGGAAGCAGGCAGAGAGGTCAGGCAGACAGGCTTCAAGATGGCGAAGAAGAAGGTTTTATTTACAAGAAGTTCTTTTTATACACAGTAATAAACAAGTGTCTATTGGCCAAAGACAATCCACCCCCAAAGACCTATTGGTTATGGCTTGTACACCTCTAACACAAAACACAGAGATTAAGAAAGTACAGTTTATCTATATTCTCCATGAGAAAGGAAAATCCTAAAACACTGCAACTACATGTGAGATATATCTATATATATATATCTATATCTCTCTCTATATCTCTCTCTCTATATATATATATATATATTTTTCTTTTTTTTTTAAATTGGAAAACCATGTCTGACTCTGGATACCTGACCCAGAAGGTCAACATGTGTGCAGAACTGTCTCCAGGCTCGCCTAGGATCCCCTCCTGTCCCTTCCCACCGCAGGGACATGAGACAGCACGAGCTGCGGGGTTAGTGAGCACAGGGATGCACACACAGAATTACTGACATTCAGAAGCCTCATCCACGGGCCAGGCACTGCCTTCCACAGAGAGGGTCTAAAAAAAGTGCAGCAGCCTCTGAGGGCGAGTGTCAGCATGGGGGTTGTGGATTCTGACCCTCCCAACCCAAAATGTTTCCCTAGGTCAGGGCAGCTGCCCCTGTGCTAACACCTGTGCCTTTGGGAGCAGGAGGTGGAGAGGAAAAGGAAGGAAAACAGGAATGTGCACTTTAAAATCAGCTCTGGTTTCAGGGGGAAAAAGCCAGAGAGGAGGATTTCTTTATTCCTTTCCTCCCCTGAGCCCCAGATGTGGGAAGGAGCCTGTTGTGGTGTTGGAGTGAGGCAGAGCTGTCGTGCAGATCCCGGTGTTTCTGCTCGTCCTGCCCGTGGGGAAGTTCAGTAATTTCATCACCATCTCTGGGATTTTCCAGAGAGCACATTCTACCGGTTAGTCATTCAGCCTGTTTTCCCAGTGCTCTTTTGATTTGAAGAATCGAGGCATTTTCAGAGAAGCCAGAGGTCATCACTGGCTTGGCTTGACATTTACACTTGTATTTTTTTATCAGAAGGCAGGGGAACGGCTTTCAATGCTGCTAAACCTGAACACAGCAGATTTTGTTTTCTCCTCAAGAGTTTTGGAGCTCACTTCCTCAGACCTATTCACAATCTAAAAATAACTCTCTTTTCATCAGTTCATTAACAAACCCCCATTGCAGTGCACTGCACCTTGTTATTGATGTTCTTAGTGATACAAATAATTGCCTGACCCCTTCTGCTGGACAATCAAATGCCAGAGCATATATTTATTTAATGATAGAGCAGTTAATTTTTAATTTTCCCCCTCTCTTTTTGCAGCTGTCTAAAAGCTACAGGAATGCCTGAAGTCAGAGGAATTGTTACCTACCAGAACAGCTTCAGCTGCCTGAGTATCTGCTCTATCCTTTGGTAGCTCTGGGCACCAATATCCTCCCTGAACACAGCAGGGCCACGAAGGCAAAAGTGGAAGAACCTAAAATAAAATACCCAGTTTTGCATTCTTTGGACTTCCTGGGAATAGGGTGGTGAATACATGCAGTAAATTCCCCAACAGATAAAGGGAGAAATATTAAACAATGTTATCCTAATTCCCCAACAGATAAAGGGAGAGCTATTAAACAATATTATTCTTAATTAGCAATAGATGAAGATTTTGAGGTTTTCAAGCTCTGCTGGGCCAGGTGAGAGGCACTCCTTGCTTTAAAGAGTTTGAAACCCAAAGAAACCAGAGAGTCTTCAAAGTCAGGGACAGTCCTCTTTTCACAGACAGATAAATTAGACCTGCAGAAGTCCCCTGTCCTTCTGCACAAGATTACTCCTTTTCCCATAGTTTATTATAAAAATAAGATGAGCTGTGCTAATTAGCATCATTGTACACATGATCTTTTCTTTGGCAAGTGTGTTCCTTAATGTGCCAGTTAAAATAATTCAGTTACCTTTGACCCTCTCTGTTTATTTGGAGACCTCAAAGTACCTCAGCATACACACAGTAATAACTGATAAGGGAATGAAGTTATAAACAATCCTAATTTGTATTATGCTGGGTACACCAAAAAGCTGCTTTTCCATAATCTGCTTATTGCCTTTGTAATCCTCACAACAAGATCTCTGAAAATCTCCCTAGAGCATAAAGATAGAAAAGAATCAAATGGGGATGGGGCAAAGGGAAAGAGGTTTAATAATTGAGGAAAATCTCATTTTAGCAAAGATAATTCATGAGCACACGAAGCTTCATGTTGTTCCATGTCAGGGATCTGAGTATGGCTGGAAGGGAGGAACAGAGTTGTGCCTGTCAGATGTAGATTATAAATCTGCACTAGACCTAGGCAAAACCTGAGCCTAGGAAGGAGGGACTTCGCTCTTAAAGGTAAGTGAGGAAGAAGGCAGAGCTAAAGCAGCTTTAACCCTCCAATCCAATTCAGAAAATGCCAGTTTCCCATTTGGTTGCCCTGGTGCTGAGAATTCGTCTGTTTCTAGAACAAATAACCATGGCTTTACTTCCCGTGGGGATCTTTGTCCCTAAAAGAGAATTTATCCATGGGGACAGCCATGGAAACTGGGTTCATTCAGTCATTTCAGCTCTGTTGTTCCCGTGGTTTTGAGCCACACCAATGTCTGTGAAATGACACTGCTGTGTTTGGGACAGCCCAGTTTCAGAGCTGGTTTCTCCTGTGTTTCTGTACCACTCAGTCCTTGGGACAGAGACTAGAAGGTGGTTCCTGTTAGCCCTCTGAGTGCCAGTGTGGTGGATGAACACCCAATGCACAAACAAATGCCAGACTTAGAGGGAAGTATAATCCACACCTGTGACTTGCACTCAGATAGATTTAAATGTATTCTGGATTAATTCTTTTTTATTTTGGGAATCATTCCTTGCTCAGTCCTATTTGCTCCTTTTAATGGATCCACACCCAGCAGGGATGAAGGAAGGAAAACCAACACAAGAGACAGCCAGCAGCTCAGAAGTGACTGAGGCCAGTTCTAGGGAGAAGCAAGTTCTGGCAAGTGTAATGCTCCTGGGCAGGCTCTGGGGAGTTTATGGACCCTGCTGGCCTGGCAGACCCTGCAGCAGATCCCTGGGGGCAGTGCTGCTTTGTTTTTGCTTCCCCCTCTTTGCAAGAGTTTACAAGTAAAGGCCTCATGATGAAGGCAACATCTTTTTTTAGTGCGGTCTCCCTGAAAGCAGAACACAATTTCTTCAGCTTTGTAATTCAAAAGTATTTTAATTCTGTAATGGCATTTATTCTTCAGGCTGTGAATTGACCATAAATAGTTCTCAGCAAGAAATTGCTGTTGGGACTGTGGTATTTATTAGAGACAAGTCAGATAAAGTACCTTAGGCTAGACTGCAGCCCTTTTGGTCCCTGTTCATGGAGTGAGGAGGCTGGGAGGACCTGGGGGGATCTCCTCACCCCAAAGCACATCACAGCTTCCCACCCTGCTTCCTCGCTGCCTCAGCAGCAGGGCAGGGCTGGGAGAAGGAGAGGGAAGGACTTGGGCACCCTGCAGACTGTAAAGCTGTACCCAGGAGAGCTGACAGCTTTAGTGACTTAGGAGCGATGTGCCTGGAGCTCAGTATATTGCACAGCCCCTGAATAAATGCATAAAGTAGTCAGTCATTGCTTCAAGGCACCCGTATTTACAGGCATCAAAAAATAACAGTGATTAAAACAAACTGCCTTGAGTTAACACAGTGTCCAGCGTTGTCATGCAACACACCGTGAAAAAAAGAGTCCTTGGCTCTTGAAATTCAGTGGTCAAACACTGCTTTACAGCATTTTAAAGTTAGTAATGTTCTTTGCCCTGCTTGAAAAAAGCAGGCCTGCTTAGCTGCCAGTTGATTTTCTGTACAATCATTTTGACTCCTGCCTGTGCTAACTCATCCTCACCCAGTCCCACTGGTGAGATCGGCGGGGTGGGGTCAGTCTTTGGTCACAGAAATAATGGCCCAAGTTTGATGTTAGCACCTTTCACGCTGAGAAAGGCACAAATCCCAACATCTGCTCTCTCTGATTTGAGTTTCCCATATACTTACAGTGAACACAACCCCACAGAAGAAGCCATGACCCAGAGGATGAGAAAGCAGCTGAGCTGTTTGCTCCAGGGACCAAACCCTAAGATGCTTTGCAGACAGGTATTGGCTTGAAGACTGATGCAGCAGGATAAAAGTTTCCCTGAATAGGATAATTTTATTGGAAGCAAAGCAGCTCAAGATTCAACTTACCCACCAGTGATGTTGTCATTTTTTGTTACTTGGAGAAAATATAGCACGATGATTACCAGTGTGAGTGTCTAGTGCTTATTAAAAATAAATCCCATTCTTTCTGGTCTAGTTGAGAACTTTCTGAAATTCTTTTGCTGCAAAAGGGTGACTGATGTGGGATGCAGAGTGTTCCTATTTTTAGTTTTGTAGCTATACTTGCCAATCTTTGAAGTGCATTGATACGAACCAGAAACAGCTGGATCTTCTGTCAGCAAAATGGGAAAGTAGGTGGTGTGTAGTCATTGAATTAAGGAGCTTCATTGCTGCCCATAATCACTGATTGCATATTATCTAATGGCAGAAGAAGAGATATTGTTAACATCTGACAGTTTCAATTTCAAGTATTTTTAGGAGACGCATCAATTGAAGCACTGATTAGACAGAAGTGGACCAAAACCATCAGTTGATTGCTTTTAGACATTACAATCTATTTTTAAAACGAATGAAAACAAGTCTATAAATTTATTCAGCTGCAATTTCAGTCTACTTGCGTGTTGTGATCTTGCTCTGTTTTGCAAACACCAAAGGGAGCTGATTTATATCAAATGACCAACCCTCTTTTCTCCCCTATATATAAATAGTTCCTGTAGCTGATTTCTACTGGGAAAGAGAAATACCTTTTATTTCTGCTTTGTGCGTAGACACAGTTCAGAGCAATTAGCTGCATTTAAGATACTTCAGATTATTGTCTATTCTTCTGACAGGTCAAGAAAAGCAGCCCAGCAAGCTCTGTTTTGAAAGAGATATTATGAACATGTCCAAAGCAGTGTCTACAGCTGGGTTCAAGTGCTGCATTTCCAAGGTCTTTCTTTGGGAAGGAAATGATGATTGATACTAATGCCTGTGCACATTAATCAAAATGGGTATTTTCTTGACTGCCTGTTCAAACAGAGCCTCTGACACCGTTTCCAGTCAGCAGCCCCAAGGCTCACAGCAGATGTTTGTTTGATGGCCTCTTGTCTCCACTGTTATTTGGAAAGTCCATTTGGAAATAATAGCTCTATTTCAAACCACAGAAAGCAAAGACAACATTATCAAAATCATTTACCCTGGGCAATCCAAACGAAAGCCCTGTGGGTGAAGAATATGTAAGCACTACATCCATTAGAACTATTTTGGGAAAGCGCTAGGAAATAAATGTGTTCGTGTGCTGAAGATGCCTTTGTCTCTCCTTCCCAACACTGCTAATGTATTTCCAGTGCTGCTGGGTGTCCAAACGTGGGAGCACTGGATGTTCTGAGGGTTGTGTAGTTGTAGCTGCTGCTGTGGTACTTCCTTCAGTAGGGTGTGTTGGAATAGGAAAGTGGTTTAAAATGGGATCTTGGTCTGGTTTTAATGGTCTCTTAAGATAAGCCTGGGTTCCTCACCCTTTTCAGAATGCCTGCAACTGAAGCTAGTGAGAACTGTGTTTGAACAAATATCTAATAAACAGAGGACTGACATGCTTTCCTTGGTCACCATGAACAGAGATTTTAGGTACCATAGGCTCTCCATTTGATTTAATCTTTGAGTCACTGGCTCAAGCTAAATAGTCATTTAACCTTGACACAACTCAGTTTAAACTTGCCTGTGGAAGTGGGAGAAAAATGGCTCAACAGGGGACTTGAATGTGCTTTCAGCACAACTTGACCTTGTCTCCACCTGTGTGACCTGTGGAAGTCAGGATGCTGTCAGCTGGACCACGACTTCAGGACAAGTGTGCTCTCAAGAGAGAGCTGATCCATAACAGGATTTGGCTCTTAAATGCTGCCTTTCAGCCAAAGTGTTTCTCTATGATGAGTAAGGTTCATTAGGGCTAGTCAAAGATTTACTTTCTTATTGTTGTTGATGTTTTATTCTACAAAACTAAAATAAGGTTTTGGGGAAGGAAGATAGTTTTTATTTTCCACTTGGACTTCATTTAAAAGCTTTGGATTTTCATTGGCTAAAACGAGAAATAATAATAATTTTTAAAAACCCCAAAACTGGCTTGTGTGATTTTTTATTTCAAACAGCCCAAACATTTATGCAAACATAGGAATTGTTTTGCTAACAGCATCTGTTCTACCCAAGGTTTCTTTTAGGCTTCCTAAGCTTTCAGGGCAGCTGTAATTCTTATTTCTGCCGTACCAGTAGGACGTCAGGGGCTCAGACAAATGAGGTATGGTGGCAGAGCCCAAAAGTGTCCTGTTTGCTGGTATCTGCTCTCACAACTGAATGGTGTCCATTCCCACCCCTCTGCAGGAGCAATGGCTCCCATCAGTGCTCCCAAGGCAGCTTCAATATTGGGAATAGATTTTATATTTGGAAGACAGAGCTAGCCTGATAATAGTGTATCTGCTGAAAAATGCTGGTGTTCTTTGGGTTTAAACATCTTCTGGAAAGATTCTGCTGCAGACCAAGGTGTTGAGACTGCACTGAGGAATACTATTTATTATTAATCAAATGTATTTTGTCTGCTACTGTCTACTGAACACTTTTCTTAAGAAGAGATGCAAAGGAGGGGGAAATGTAAATGATTCTACTGAAGCCTTCCTGTCCCCCATCAGAGAAATGGCACTTAGCAATCAGAGTCCTTTTTCACATCAACAGTCACTGGACATTTTAAATAGCAGTTGGGCTTAACTGGAATACATCATGTCCCAGTACCTGTGTAAACATTAGACCCTATCTGCCTATTGTTTAAATTTCCTCTTTGGGGGGCTCCAGGAAGGGTCTATTTTCATACTGTCTGCTGCTGCTTTACCCACCCTGGCTTTTCCATAAAAGTGTCTTTTGTGCTTGGAGGTGATTTATTGCTGTGGCTTCCTCAGCCTCATTTGAATCAGGATTTAAATAACTGGATTTCCAATATTTTTTTCCTATTTGCAGTGCTGTTGTATGCAAGCAGCTCTCGTAGTACATGGGGCCTGTTATAGCTAGGAAAGGACGTATTTTGAATGTGATAATCTCTAATTTAGCAAATAGTGTTCATTTACAAGGACTACAGGTTTTGGATTGTTACTGGTTAGTCAATGCATCCAAAAAACTGAGACAGTTACTCCTAATGTGTGTGTTTTTAGTGTGACTTGCCAGCAAGCTGTGCCAGCTCATTATTGTACATATTATTATATATTCGTGGTAATATACATACCTGAATGCTTTTGCCCCAGGAATATTGACTGAAGACTCCCCTTTCTCTTTGATTGGTAATCTCTGTCTGTATTTTCTGCAGGTTCCAAGGCTTGTTATTCCACCTCTTCCTGATTTATTGCAACGAGGTAAAGCTTCAAGTGTCTGTGCCATGTTATGGATGAATTTCATTAAAAATTGCAAGGATAAGTTTAATTTGATATGATCAACGGGAGACCAGGAGCCATAGCAGAGAATTTACTGCAGGGATTTGCATGAGTATATGGAAGTCCCAAAAAGATGTTCTTTGCCCAGATTTGGTGCTGTTTTTACCTGAGGAAGTGGGACCTGGGAAGAAATGTGAGGAACCAGGTTTTCCTGCGTGCTGTTAGGAGCTGGGAAAGCAGTTGGCTCCCAGAAAAGAAGTTGCAGATCAGGGCTGGGTTTGGGGTGCCCTGTTTGAACATGGGCAGACAGGAGGCAGGTCAGGGAGAGCTGACACTGCTCCTGCAAGAAAAGACAGGAATGGTCCAAGCAGAGTTTCCTGGAGCAATTGTCTGGCTGCAACAGTCACTTCCACAGGAAACACCAAGCTGCTTCCAGGAACTTGGGGCTCAGCTCCTTAGCTCCTTCAGAAAACGGCTTCTTTAGCTGATTTTAGCTTTGTGTTTGTTTCCAGACTCTAAAGTTCAGTCATATTCTCTTTTCTCTTAGGAAATGTCTGTGAAGGTATCCACAAACTTAATCATCCCTCTGTGCCTGCTCAGCCTATTTAAAGGGATTGGAGGAAAGAAAAAGAAGAGATAACAATTCAGTAATCCTGGAGGTGTATTGAGAGACTGCTCTGGACTGCAGTCACCCATCCTCCCTTGGTGTTGAATTAACTCCCTGTATGTACCCAGAGCATAGAACAAACAGTTTGGTCTCGTGCTGAATTCACAAACACTCACACAGGAGCCTCCAGGTTGTTCCCAGTACCAATATTCATCATGTAAGGGAATGTTCTGTGGGGTAATTGTGCATCACAGACTTCCCTGTAGGGCTGCAGTGCCTGGCCCTACTCTGTTTCCTTTGAAAATCCAAACCATGGATCCATGTTTTCTGTAGCATAACAGCCACTCCTCCCTGGCTCTTGGAAAGGCAAGAACTGCAGGTGAACACTGGTGTAAGAGACACACAAACTCCAAAAATAATTTTCCTTTGCCTTTGGCTTTCCCAGTTGCAGCTGCCAGATCTCAGGCTTTTTTTGGACATCTTTGCAGCACCCTTCCCTGGGGATTTGTGAGCCCTGGGAACACCTGAATAACGCAGGAAATAAGGAGCTCGTGTGTGCTCTCAGAGCCTGGGCTCTGTCTTTGCAGCTGGTTCTGTGAGGAGACGCTGGGCAGGAGCAGGGGGTGCCAGCCTTGAGCAATGCCTGCTGTTATTTTGAAGTTAAATCTAGTTGTCAATACACTTTGGGAATGACACTGCTGCATGGAAGTGAGGTTTGAGAAGAAATTACAGGTATGAATGGATTTATACTGTGTTGTCAATCACCTAGCCAGCAGGACAGCCTAAGAAATGCCTGTAACTGGTACAGGGCCTAGCACAGTGCCAAGGTCTTTCAGGTGAGAATAGCCAGGAGAGCGTGGTGGTAACCTGATATGCTGGACTGGGTTGGTTTTATTTTTTGGGGTTTTGGTTGGTTGGTTGGTGTTTGTTTTTGGTCTTTTTTAGGTTTGGGGGTGGGTTTGTTTGTTTTGGTTTTGGTTTTTATTTACTCTTTCTTTTCAATGACGATAGATTATCTATTTATTGCCTCGTCTGGAAGGCATTTATAATGATCAATGTCAATATTGATGATGAAATAAAGCACTCTAAAATGTGTTTTCAGTGAGACTATTTTTCACCTGGCATTAATTCACTCAGTGCATAATCCAGTCAGATGTGTTAGCCAAGAATAAACTCAGGCCCCAGTGTAGGGCTAAGGATGTTTAATGTATCTTGACAGTCATTAAGTAGTTGGTAAAGGACTAGCAATGAATTCATTATTCTCCTTATGAATCAATTCCTATTTATAGCAAACTATCAAAAATTCCACATTATAATATGGAGATTGAGATCATACATAATGGTTCTTTCACCAGAGGCAGCCATGAAAGGGCTGGTGAGACTAGAACAAATTACAGTTAATGATAGACTCTTTCTCAGAGAATTAAACACTTTAATTGGTCAATCAGGTTGGGCATTTGAGAAAGGAAGACTTGCAATTATGTGAAAGCCTGCCTACTGTACTTTGGCAGCCTTATGGGCCTCTGGCAGTTTTTCATCAGAATTTAGATTTGTCATCAAGTTCTAATCCTCACAGCTACACCTAGCCAAGAATGAAAGCTGCTTTTTGACCTCGTGGGGTTTTGGGGGTTCCTTTGGAGGAATGAAGCTGGTGGAGCAAGATTTTGGTAATGATACACTGCTGTCATGGGGTACAATTACTTTTCAACTTCTGTGTATCAGCTGGAGAGTCTTTTGAAGGCTTAAGTGAGATGTGATACCCAGACCCTTCTGCTTGAGGGTGAATTTCACCCTCTCTGCATATACATGAGGCAGTGGCATCAGTCCCTTGTGAGTTTTGCTGCAGAGCTGAAGTCAGGGATGTCAGGGTAGCAGCACTCGGTAGCAGTGCTAAAGACATAGCTTTTGTTCTATATTCTTATTTTTCAGGTGACAGTAGGATTGCATCTTGCATCTAATTCGCAAGAGATCGCTGAACATTAACTAAAGACCCAGGATGTGCAACAAAATTCCTTCCATGTGTTCCTGTGGAAAACCTTTCTCCACTGTACCTCAGTTGCCTTGCAGATAAACATCAGGATAACTCCGTGAAGGGTTCTGCCTTGCACGTTGAGTTTGTCATTTGCTCAGAGAAGGCTTTCTCTCTCAGTCTGTGTTTTAGCAGCCTGCTCTCTAAGCTGCCCTGGTTCTCTGGGCTTTGAGGTGCTGATGTTGTGTTGTGAGTGCTTTGAAGAGCCTTTGAAGAGCATCTGTACCAGAGCACCATTGTGCGGGTTTCTGTGTGTCCCACGTGAATCACGAGCTGGAGCAGCTGCTCTGCATCAGAGAAAGCTCTGCCTTCTCTCCTCCAGAGAGTCTCATATTAGCAGTGAGGTAGGATTTTGTTCAAAGCAAAACGGGACTGTGCCTTGCAGCAGACAGCAGCTCTTGCTTGGTGACTGTGGGGAACGTGATGTGCTTTGGGGCTGGCTGGTTAGTGCTAGAAATGATGGCAGGACAGTCGTCAGAGTTCATATTGCAGCCTTTGTGCCGTGCTTGTTCAGAGAGGTCCGTAAGTGAGCTTTTGAAGCCCAAGGGACACCTAGGTGTTCCCCACGTGGGAAGGAAGAACACGAGTGGGTGTCTCTGAGCACACCACAGCAGTCTGTGAGCTGAGCTACGCAGTCTCAGCTCCGTCGGGGTCACGGGTCAGTCTGCAGCCTTGGACCAGCAGGGCTGCTGTGGAACGAGCGTGGACGGCTGCAGTGAGCTGTGGGATATAAAACTGGGCAGCTTGGATAGTCCAGGTGTTGGGAGAGAAAGGGGAGCTGGATCTGACACCCCTCAGGACATGGACTCACCGTGGCAGGGCTGGGCTGGGGCGCTGTGGGGGCTGCAGTGCCGGCATGGCCGCTTGGCTTTGCTGCGTTATCCTCTGGGGCTGATGAGTGACCACACATCCTCACCTTCCCCGGCAGATGAGTCCTTCATCCAGCCTCAAACCATTTAAATGAGGTGTTTGTGGGGCCTGACAAAAAGCAGTCACTGGTGGTGAGGGGAGAAAAGCCATCAGCAGCCACGACAAAACCCCGGAGAAAATCTGTACCGAGCCAGCTTTGTTCTCTGCTGCCTTGAACAGGGGACAACCCACTTTTCCCTACAGACTCTCATTCCTTCCCTCTCCCTGCGGAGAAGGCTTCTTTCAGCTAAGCTGAGGGCAGGTCCTGCCTGAACTGTGCCAGGCCCTTCGAGGAGAGGGGACGCCCTGAGGAGATAAAAGTGATAAATGAGATAAATGTGGCCATAACACTGTGGCTGCACTCAGAGCTGGGCTGGCAGCTCTGGGGAGTGAGGGGGCCTTTCAGTGGGGGACAAACCAGTGTCCCTACACTCGAAAGGAACCCCAGCCCACCATGGGATAGAGCTGGGTTTTGTGCACACACGGGTGGAGGAGCCCAGGTGAGCAATGGAGGCGTCTGCAGCCGCTCTGAGGGCAGCAGGAGGGAAACTGTGGTGGATTCGGGGTGCCGTAGAAATCTCTGCGATGTGCCGGCGATTTGGACAGAGCTCTCCAGAGTCCAGTCTGAGAGCATGCAGGTTTATTGGGGACACAGGGTGGGCGGAGGGGAGAGCGAAGAGAGGCTGAAGAGAAGAGCTGATGTGTCCCTTACAGTACAGTAAAACAGCTTCCCTGCTGAATATTCTATTTTACAGCAACAAATCTAGCACAAAATACAAATCCTATAGCATTTACATACAGCCTATAAGAATCATTACATTACCATTTGGACCCCTCCTGCCAGGCCAGCAGGGTCAGCTTTGACCCCTGGACTCTTGGTAAGGAGAAGGGCATTGTTTAATCAAAAAGGAGATTACAGACAGCTGGCCATGGCATTGTTTTCCAGTTGTTCAGTAACTGGGGCTTGGCATTGTAGAGATCGAAACTTGCTTTCAATTCTATTTCACTTACAGGTTTCATATACTCAGAATTTAAGCAATCATATTTACGAGGTCTTCCTGTTTCATCTTCCCCAACAGGAAAGGTGGAACTGAGGGATTGAAGCGGAGCCTCCTGGGTTCTGCCAGGAAAAGAGCCTGGGCAGCAAAATAGGGACATCACGATGCCTTGAAGGTGACAAACAAACCTTGTCAGAGCCGAAACAGAGCGTGAGCGCTGGGCAGCTGAAGAGCCCCACGGCTGGCAGTGCCCAGACCCTGAGTCAGCCACGCTGCCCTTGAATCCCAGCTGCTTGCCCGGTCACCAGCCAGCCTGGGTCTCCTGAAGGAGGAATCCCCGTCCTCTGGCTCATCCCAGAGAGCTGCTGTGGCTGCTCGCTGTCCCTGGAGCCCTCTTTCCCAGCAGGCAGGGGCAGGCAGCAGCCTGGCATTGCAAACAGGCAGGGTGCAGCAGGACTGCACCATTGCCCCCAGCAATGCTGCCCCTGCAAGGCTCTGCCTCGCTGCAGCCCTTCATTCCAGCCAGCAGCCCCCGGGGAGCTCAGGTTTGCTTAGGTACAACTGAGTTTGTTGAAATTCGCCACGGCTTATTCGCTGCAGGCATAACAAATATTATTCAATTAAATGTAAATACTCTGGAAATACAAATGCCAGCCGGTGTTTTTATCTCTCCTGCTTTGCTTAGGTGTACAGGAGAGGTGAGCTGGCTCACAACAGAGTTCTCGGGAGTCTCCAAGCTTTTAGTGTTCTGGCATTTAATACCCATAACCACGCTTCTCCTATTCAGCTGACAAATTGTCCCTGCACCAGGGGAGCCCATGTTTATTCAAAATATCCCAGCCTTGCTCATTATTGTGACAAATCCATACTCCAGGCTTGCTGCCAGCTTGAAAGACTGGGTTCCTGATCAGCAAACTTTGCCGACAATCAATTCAGTGTAACTTGCTATATTAGCAGATGAAGTGGGAATGAGCCCCAGGGAGATGAAAAGACAGCAGAACTTCTGTTAACAATTAGGCAAAACTGCTGCCTTCATGTGAGCATTTGCATGAGCAAAAGTTTTTTTGATGCATGGGCCTTCACCTTCTGTCCTTCCTCTGTAGGAGACACATGTCACCTAACAGCTCAGACATTTTGGCTTTGCTTGTTAGGGATATGTCACTACTGTACCTTAGGATACGTTTGAGAACTCCTTATTTTTTCCCTGTAAAACACAAATACTTCAGTTGGCTTTAAAAAGCAAATTATTTGTTGAACTGTTCTATGCCTTCAGAAAGTACAGGAGCATCCACAAGATCATGCTGGTCTCAGTTTCATACTGTGCTAGAAAATGGAGGGGTGTCCAGGTGAATTGTTTTCAGAGGTTTCATGTATTTTGAACTTGTTCTCTTCATTGTATTTGTCTCTTCTCATCCCTTTTTGCTGTTAGTTCACTGTTTTTCCTGCCCAGCTGGAAGCAGTTCCCCACAGATGTCCATTGCCATGCAATGATCCTGGTAAAGAAAATGTTATATTTTCTTCTTCCCCACTGTGGCAAGCAGGAAGTTTGGCAGATGATGTTTCCTGACAGGAAGCTGATGCAGGGCATAGGAATCTGTGTTATCTCAAAAAAAATCACCAAGCAATGCAATTTAACATGAAACTACTTTGGAGTGATCGACTCCAATTGCTATTCATAGCTTGGTGTCACATTTGCATTGTTATCTAGGAATGAAATTGTCACATCTCTGTCCCATGTAAGATTTGTGATTGCCTTGCAAGCTGGAGAGTCAATTTAAATTGAAGGCCCCAGTTAATAATGTACAAGATAATCAGTTTCACATGGCTGTTCTCAGAGATATTAAGGAAAGTATCAAAGAAATACAAATACCGTGTGACATGATTAGTGTCATACAGAAGGATTTGGGATCAGCATAGTGTCTTTGGTATCTACCTGGTAATTATTACTGTGATTCCCTGGTTTAATTACATTGATACCTGCAAGATTACAAGATAATTATGCTTGAATTTATTGCAGGAAACTAGAAATTGCATGGTTTGTTAACAGCGGACGAGTAGAGTATAATTGGCAAACATGACATGGTTATTTGTGGGACATCTGAGAGCATGTATTATTACTTCAAAGATCCAAAATTGTTGTGTGAGAGGCAAGCATGAAGCCCAGCCAGTTTAGCACCTGGTAATAGGAAAGCAAAACACCAAGGAAAAAAACTGCATTGTAAAGCAACCTGGCAGTTCTCCAGGGCTGGGAGCAAAATCTTAAAAATTAGGGTTTAGAAATGTAGCAATTTTCTACACCCTATTTCCCTTTCTATTTGTGATGCTTTTTGTCTTTTCTGGGCTGAGATGCCAGCAAGCATCTTTACCTTTTACATATATTGTAGGCTTGACTAAAAAGTGTCTTCTGTGTTTGCAGCCAGCTGGCTTTTGGTGACCTGAGCCGTTTCCACGTGGAACAGAGGGATGTAAAGGTGCTCACCTCATTCTTTGTGTTCAGGGGAAGGTAACACATCCTGCTGGCTGGCCTGGGGCAGAACGTAACAGACTGGCGTGGTTTTGTGCCCTGCTCCTGGAGGTGCTGCCTTTTGCCTCCTCCTGCAGGCAGATGCTGTCTCTTTGCTGGGTCCCTGCCGAGCACATCGCCCCTGCCAGCTCGGTGAACCCTTCTGGGCACAGCAAAGCCTGTAAAGGTTCACCACGGTGCTGTGATAAAGGATGTTTGTTCATTAATCTATGTAGCCTAGACAAAAACTGCTGGGTTCGACCCGCAAATGTAGCTGTATTACAAGCTTGTATTAGTGTGTAGTCTTTTTCAAAAATTGCAAGGGTAGCACATAGCTTACCCAGATTTCTAGCAAGCACATAACCCACTTAGATTTCTAGCAAGCATATAACCCACTTAGATTTCTAGCAAGCACATAACCTACTCAGATTTCTAGCAAGCAATCTACTCAAGGACTTCTGTCGGCACATAATTTACGTGAAGACTCCCGGCAGCTTACTCAAGGACTTCTAATGAAAACAACTGCCCAGTATCAAAGGTCAGAGCATGCGCAAAAAACCACCGAAGTAAGGAAAAAAAACTCCATAAAAGAAGACTCGGAAGCGGGAGAGTGTGCGGCAGTTGGCGGGATGGTGAAAACCCCCCCTGTCGCCCAGCGCTGCAGTGCCTGTTGCTTTGCTTGCTGTAATTAATAAAATTTACCCGATTGGAAACTAAGACCGATTGGTGTGGTCTCTAAATCTTTATAACAATTCTTGGTGCCGTGACTCGGATAGAGAATTCAGTGCAGTGGAGCGGTCCCCAGGCAGCCGTGGGGATGCTTTTCCCAGTTAATTGGCAGCAGCAGCAGTGAACCCTGCACCCCAGGGCTGCATCCTTCACACACCGATGGGGCAGGTTGTGCTCTGGAGCCAGGGGCCACTCGCTCTGAGTGACACATGAAGGGTTCAGCTCAGCTCCTCTGGACTCAACAGCACGACTGTGGTACAAAAATGTCACTCATTTGGAGCTGCAGCCGTCACCTGGGCTGGGGCACCAGCAGCTTTGTCTAGGAGTGGCCTTGAACCTACTGTACTTTTCTAAATAAATATGAAATTCTCTCACCTTGGCTTATTGTTCCTTGCATATTTATTAAAAAAAGAAAAGAAAAAAAAGAGCAAAATCCTCTTGAAACTCATAGACCTCTTGAAACTCATAAACCTTTTCCTTGCCAACAAGTCATCTAGAGTTGCCTCCAGGTTTGCTGAATGTCCAGGGACTTCAAGAGCATCGAGCAGGGTGTTGAAGTATCCAGTATCAGCATAACCCTAGGCATTTCTACCCATCCTGAGCTTTCTGTAGACATCAGGTGTGAATATTCCCTGGTGTTTGTGTGCAATAACAGCAATTTTACTGTGTGGTGGCACTCTGCAGCATTTGGAAAGAATTATTTTCACAATGTTTCATTTCACCTCAAAGCCTTAAAAGAGTTTCAAATATATTTAAGATGTTTGACTAGGCACTGAGTGGATAAGCAGTGATACCAAGAGTACTTAAGGGTAGGGGAACCAGAAAAATGAAGAATTTACTTTGATACACAGACAGTGTTAAGAATAACAGAAATGAAGAATTCTGAATTTTTCACTATACAAGAACAAGGCTAGAAACAAATTCTCCTACAGCAGAGCTCAGTGGAAGAAAAATTATGATTAGCTATTAAAAAGCAGAGATTTTTTCCAAAAGTGTTTGAAGAAACCAGATGACTTCTGAGAAAAAATATTTCCCTATTTGAAAACACTTTTTTTCCCCTTCAGAAAAAGAAGCATAATAAGGATTTAAGCAAACCCTACCTAGTGAACTTTACTTGCCTCTGTGGCACCTTCAGCACCTGAATTATTCCTTTGGTTAGATATTTTATATAGCAATGGGCTGCATGATGTGACACGGTTGTCTTTATGCAGTGTGTATTCAACTATGCCACTGAAATCAGGAAAGATCTTGGACCAAATTCGGTAATCCTCAGGCTAATATTTTCCATAGCTTTTTCTTTTAATCCCTAAAATTTCCACGCATTAAAATTAAAATCAAAATCAAAGAGCAGCAGTTTTTAATCTTCAGAGACAATGTGCAATTTGTGTGTACTGTGACTGTGTCTCTACCACTCCCCAAAAGAAGAGGTTGGGTTTGGTAAGGGAGGGCTCAGTTCTTGCTGAATTGGGGTTCCGTGTAACTACATTTCTTCAGAAATTTTGGGCTGGTATCAACCTGGGGCTGCCCCTCTGCAGCAAAAGATTTTCTTGCCAGAATTTGAGCCGGGAAGTGAAAAGGCTCCTCCAGAGTCACTTTAGGGATGCTGGCCCCCACACTGGTTTCAGAGAAAAGAAGAAAACAATGGCTCATGATCTTTTCACAGCAAAGGAGCGGTGACTTAAGAGGTCCTAACGCAAATAATGATTTTCCTCTCAGCCAAGCAAGGGCTTCCAGCAGATTTAAGAAACAAAGAAGGGAGGATCTAAGCCTGTTTGCACGTACTTTGGTTGTTATTTTTTAAAACTCTTTGTGTCTTTGCACTGTCAAATTGGTGCATTTTAAAAGAACAGCAAAAATTGCTGCTTTTGCAGCATATCTATTTTATAAATCATCAAAACTAAGCTGCAGGCAAACAGAGCTGGGCAAGGCTCACCGAGGTGTGGGCTGGAAAGCCTTGAGTGACATCCTGCATTCACCCACACAGGATGGAAAGGCACAGGGAGAAGCAGGGATGCAGAAGGTGACAGAGCTGCTTGTCCTGCCCCTTGTCACCATGACAGACCCAAATTATGGTATCTGAGAGACAAAACAACACTGGGCACACAAAACTTCAATGCCTGCTCCACTGCCACTTCCCAGTGCTTGTGATTTTTGTCTTCATGTTATTCATTGGAATTGATTCCCTGAGAAAAAACCAAACCCAACCCCAAACCACATGCACAAACAAAACCAACATCAGTTTACTTCTTATCACCCTCCTCAAACATCAGGCACAAGAAAGAGCTTTTCCAGAGGCTGAAATTACAGCACCAGGTACTGCAGCTCCCGTTCCAGGTGGAAATTTAAATAGTTAATTGTTTACAGGTGCAAAAAGTAACCTTGCCCTTAAAACAGGTGTCTTCTATGCCTCTTAATCACGCTGTTATTACCACAGAGCTGACTTTCCTCCAAAAGCAGATGAGCACAGACCAATGGAACTGAACTGCTGCAGTGGTGCTGGAGAGTGTTTAAATGGCCACAATTAAATGCTGAGGTACAGGACACACAATTTTTGTTAGAGAGTGTTTAAATGGCCACTCTTAAATGCTGAGGTACAGGACACTGCACAGGGCACAATTTTTGCTAGAGAGTGTTTAAATGGCTACACTTAAATGCTGAGGTACAGGACACACAGTTTTTCTTGAGGCTTTCTCACCATTTCTGTCAGCTGTGTCTCTGCTCTGCCGGGTCTCACTGAGCCACATTTGCTGCTGACTGGCCCAAATTCAGCTGCTGTGCCTAATTGCTTAATTGTGCCTAATTGCTAAGCACTCACACCTATCCAGGCACCCAGCAGAGATTTTTTTTTCCTCCCCTGGACGTGGCCAGGCAGTGCTGTCTTTGAGGCAGAGAGAGCTGGGAGCCTTCGCTTGGTCCTGGAGTTGGCTCGTGATGTGAAGGTGTTCTTTTTGGACATTTTTTCTGTGAGTAACTTTAATAATGCTGGTGTTATAATGTGTGGAATGATTTTGTTTGAATGTGAAGTTGTTTTTACTTTGTACCTGTGCCGTTGCTTGCAGAGGTGTTTGTGTAGTGAGCGGGTGCTGCTGCCTTGTGTCAGAGGGCAGGTGCTGACACTTCTGAATTTTGGTTATGGGTGACTTGTCACAGGTCCTTTCCAAGAAGAATATATAAATAAGCTTTGAATAAATATCTTTTGAATAGGCATGGGTAAAGATGACTTAACATTATATGTAGAGCTCAGCTTTCCTTTGGGTGAAAGTGCCCACAGGAGGAAAATTGTTAGGGTTGGGGAAAGTGTTGTTTTACAGACCTAGGCCCTTTTTTTCTAGCTGCTTTTCTGGCAAAAGTGTTTTTTTCTCTCAAAGTGTTGAGGCTGCTCCAGGCATCCAGCTCTCCCTCTGTGTGAACTGAAACCAGCTCTTTCACTCTACACGTTGCTGATTGAAAGGGAGAAAATGCAAGCTCCATTCTGATGCTTTGATGTTCCTTCACTGCTATGATGTGCACTCAAAGGTCCTTAGCACTTTGCTCTTCTCAGGAGTGGGTTGTTTGTGGCTTTATTTCTTTTAACAAATTGAGTGGCCCAATAGGAGCTAGCTTGTAGCACGGAGTAGCTGTTACTTAGGACCTGTATATGTATTTTGGGCTACTCTTAGCCTCATCCATCTGCTGAATGTCCATTAGCCAAGGAGCTGATCATTCTGTCTAGCTGCCCTTGAAAGAAATCTTCTCTGTGTGCTCTCAGCCTCTCTGTGTTATTGCCTAATGCACAGTGAGTGGGGTGATGGGAAATCTGCTTTTTTTGGAGCATGGTTTCTGTTCTGACCACATATAATATAGGCTGACCTTTATGGCCAGCATGCAGTATTACTTCCCTGGAGCCCCCCTGCTGATGGCAGAGCTGGTAAAATGTGAAAATCCCTTTTTCAGTCATTGATTCAAAATATCTGCAGGCCCCTGGATCTGTAGTGGGTTTGACTGTGCTGGTTGCTAAGGGGAGAGCGGGTGCTCTCTCTGAGGAAAATGAGAAAGCAAATCGTTTGAACAACCTGAAGTGCAGGCAGGAAGATCCAATGTACTGTCGTGGTGAATTCAGTCGTTTTGTTTGAAAGGTGATGTGCTGCTTAATTAATTAGCATTTGCTAAGTGTTTTAAAATTCTGTGAAGAAGTTACCTGAGATTTGTGGAGCTTACTAATGGTCTTATACTGTAAGCTTTCTGGGCTAAATTATTATTTAAACGGAGTGCTAGAGCTGTTTCATTAAAGGGTCTGTCAGCACTTACGTTATTAAAAAGTGTTTTAATATTAATTCTTGTTCCTGGTGAGTATCATGGGAATGCTTCCACCTGGACTGATGATTTCCTGCCCCACAGGACTGAGGGGTGTTTAAGCTCCTGTTAGTCCTGGAACTGCCTTTATCAGGCTGGTGAATGGGAAGAGCTTCTTCCCTACTGAAATTTTTGGTGGTGGTCAGTTAACTTACTACAGCTGGGGCACCGGAGCTGAAGGTGGGGGGACAACGGGAGAGGATCAATAGAGTTGAGATCATGTTGTATTGGGTTTTGTTTGTGTTGTTTGGTTTTGTTTTTTAAGAAAATACGCACGAGAACGAAATCCTGAGGTCAAGGGGAAATGAAAGAGAGGTCCTTGGAATGTCACTAAGTCAAGCTGCAAATACTGTAACAAAAACGGTGTTCTAGGAGCTATTGTAGCTGGAATGAGTATTGCCAGGTTCAGGTTTTCCTGGCTTCCTCCTGGAACCTCAGGGTTAACTTTTCCATTTAGCCTGCTTTTGTTTTTCTGATGAAACCCCTAAAATAACAATTTGGCAACAGAAGTCTTTCCTGTGCATGAATTCAAAAAGAACAAGCAAGGCATAAATTAGCATTTGTATTAGAGAGCCACTTGAGGGAGTGGCGTCAAAGTCACAGGACAAAAAGCCCTGTGTGTGTTTCGGTAGTCACCTTGCTGATCCATAAGACACTGACAGTGAAAGCCCAGCAAAGGAGAACAGTGGTTCTATGTTTAGGTTTCTGACTTTGCACTCTAGAGACCTGAGTGTTTCTCTCCATCTCTTTATCCTTGGGCAAGCAAGAACAGCTTTAGAGCACAGCTTGGAAGGGAAAAGCCAATTGTGAGGCCATGAGTTCTTATTAGTGGTGAATATTGATGGCTTCTGCAAGAAATGAAGGTTGTGGAAAGCTGTGTTGACCCGAGTCTTCACATGAGAATTTTGTCAGCTGTTTTTAAAACACCATTGATGTCTTTGGAAAAACCATGGCTTTGCTTTCCCCTTGTGCCTGGGTGTGTAGCACAGACCGACTTAGCCAGAGGACAATGTGAATTCTCGTGTCCTGTATTTAGTATTTCCCTGTTTCTGCCAAAAAGTGAGCTACTCCCTGCCTTGGATGGTTGCTGGCTAAAATAAGAAGGTATTTGAATACTCTGGTAATGGTTGTCATTTTGGTTCCTTGTGTAGATGGAGAAGAGGCTGCTGGGAAGAAAATGTAAGAATATTTCTTAGGATCATCTTGTGTCAGGGGAGGCTTTTTTAATTTTAAAATAAGTTGTCTTGCCTTTTAAACTTACTCTGGCACGGTCCTTGCACTATTTCCTTTTATTTATTTTCATTTTTATAGCCATTCACTTTGAGAGACTCTCTATGGGGACAGTGCAAGAGTCCTGTCTGTAACAGCTTGGGGGCTTTTGGGGTTTTTTGTTTTGGTTTTTTTTTTGTGTATGGTCTGTTTTGTGTTTGAGAACACTTAAAAATTGCACAAGGTGAGATGAGAACTGAACTTGTTGATTAGAAAACCTGTTGTTTTCTAGCACTGGCCAGGCAGGAATTCTGTGTGGAGGCAGAAGCAGGGTTATGAGATGACAAAGTCTGCTGCTGATGACCTGTTCAGGTGGTTGGTGCTTTCCCAGTGGAAGCATTCAGGGGGGTGAGGCTGGGGGCTGCCTGCCCCCTTGGAGTGGGTGTCAACAAGGATGGACTTTGTGGCTGTCTGGTGGGAAGTGCTCCAAATCCACAGTGCTTCCTCTGCCTGGAGGAGGAGAAAGCCCTTTGAGAGGAGCAATGAGAAACGGAAGGTTCTCTGTGTCAGAAACAATTTATTTCAGAGGAAGAGCAGCCTCGTGCACTGGTGTAGTTGCAGTGTTTTAGGATTTTCCTTTCTCTCTCATGGAGAATACAGATAAACTGTACTTTCTTAATCTCTGTGTTTTGTGTTAGAGGTGTACAAGCCATAACCAATAGGTCTTTGGGGGTGGATTGTCTTTGGCCAATAGACACTTGTTTATTACTGTGTATAAAAGAACTTCTTGTAAATAAAACCTTCTTCTTCGCCATCTTGAAGCCTGTCTGCCTGACCTCTCTACCTGCTTCCACAAATCCCACCAACAACAGAAAAGCAAACCATACACTGGGACTGTGCAGCCAGTCCAGTGGAGCACTGGCAGAGCAAAGAGCAGGGTACGGCTACTTTAACCATCCCTGCTATCCCGGCGAGCAAAAACCCCTGGACGGCTGCCAGGACAAAGTTTTGGCACCTGCACCAGGTTGACACAAAGTCCTGGCTGGTTTGCAGCTGGACGTGGGGGGGTGAGCAGGGCAGGGTGGGATTTGCTTATTTTCTCTTTTCATGAGTTGGTTTTCTTGGCTGTTCCTGTGCATGTATAAACATTTCCTCCCTGTGTTCCCCTGCCTTTGTTGTTTCCCCTGGTGAATTGATGTTGCTGTTATTGAATGATGATGGGGTTTTTTCCTCTTTATTTTCAAACACGAAGTGAGGTGAATTAAAGTGTGGGTGGAAAATGCCACAGGCAAGAAGTGTTTCCCTTGGCATGAAGGGGAAGATCTCTGCCAATCTTCCTGAAGTCCTGTGCTGCTGGCTGAACTGTTCTTGTACTGAGGAGAGATGGACACAGATCAAAGCATACTGTGTTTTGAGTATGAGGGGTGTGGTCAGAGCTGAAGGTTGATTTTTAAAAACTGTATTTATTGCTTCTGTTGGCCCCTCGTTCTGTAATGGCAGCAACTGGGGCTCTAGATCTGGAGGCTGGGAGGTGTTCTGGATCCAAACCTCACAGACTTGGCTGCGGCACTGACTGAGCTCACTCTGATGAGGAGCTTGCTCGCTCTTCTGCCTCCTTTCCCCCACGGCAGCTCTTGATGTACTGAGCAGACTCTGGAACCGGAGCCCTGTGCATGATGGAACTGCCCAGCACATGCTGAGAGCTCTGGGAATCTCATCAGCCAGGAAGGCTGAGCATGCCCTCTCCAGTGCTGCTTCCCCCAGCCCTTCCTTGCAGAGGTGGGATTAGCTTTGGACCCTGCACAGAGCGTTCAGGCTGGCTCTGACTCCCTGCCGGTGCTTGCTCTCCTCCACAAGAGTGTTTCCATCTGAGGCAAAATCTATACCTGCAGTTTAGCCCCAGCTAAAGCTCTGAGGCAGCAAGAAAGAGCAATGATTCACCTCAACCAGCTACTCGATATAATTCAGATCATATGTATCTGTGTGTCGTAGTAATGAGCACAATTGCTTTTCAGTGGGGTAGAATTTCCACTCTTCAGCAGCAATAAGTGTTGCATAGATTTTTATTTTTTTTTCTGCGTAAAACAAATAGCCAGTGCTTGTTAGTAAAAGATAATTCTTGGAGTATTAATATCTGGTATTGTTGAATAAACATAGATGGTTTTTTACATGAATGAGAGGTTAGCTAAGAACTCCCAATTCTGCTCCCCCCTCCTTTTTTAAAAATTCAATCCTGCATCTATTTTGGTGGCGTTTTTTAGTTTTTTCCTCCTCATGTGTGTCCACAAAATATTGTGGACAGAAGACTGTAGTTTGCACCTCTGTACAGAGATGATGGGTGACGTGAGATAACTTAGTATTCTGTTACTTTTTGAAGAATTAAGACTGATGTGTGTGTGGTGACAAGCCATCCCTTATTCTAAAAAGCAAGAGATGCTGCACAGGACGTGGCTATGACGAATAAAAGCATTTTTAAGGATAGGGGTGAAAATCTACTGCTGATTTGCCGGTGATTAGTTGAAAGGTGTGGTCTGAACCGTTTTATGTAACTTTGAATGTGTATATTTAGTGCTTGGGAAGCAGTAGGTTGTAACTGAAACTTTTTTTCCTTCTGTTGACTTGAAAAGTGTAGTAAATTTACTGCTGGGTTTTTTTCCTCCTGCTTTCTACCTTTTTGCCCACAGCAGTTTGTAATTGAATCTAACAAGGAACATAGGCACATTACTGGTTCCTCTCTTAAAACCAGGCCTAACAATCAGATAATCGGTTTCTTTCAGCAGATGCATGGCTCCAGAACCTGCGTGGGGATTTTTTGTGGTCACAAATTCTATATGGCCATGTTCTTTACAGTCTGTCTCCAAGACTCTCACCATTTCTCTCCTGAAATACTAAAGATGCCAGCACAAGAACGGGGCTTGTGTGGTCAGAAGCTCTTTCCTTCCACATGAAGGAAACCTTCAGCACCTGAGTGATGCAAACTCGGATTTAACGGCTGAAGCTCAGAAAACTTGAGAAGCCAATGGAGCAGGGGTGAAATTAATTGAAGGTTAGGCTGTAGCAGCCTACCATCAAAATCTGAGCCTCTAATGTATAACATGTGTTCCTGCTTTCATTTGTCTGCTTTACAAGAGCTAATACACAGCATTTTTGGGGTTCACAAGGGGGCTTTTCTCCCTCTAGGCTATTAGCTGCAGTAACGGCTTATTTAGAAAGTCAGACTTTCTCCCAGCTGGGGGAAAACATGGCCCTGAAGGAGAGGGAAGGGGGAGGAAGAGGAGAAAACTGAGCATTTTGTTTAAGCAACTTAACAATACAATGCCAGAGGAAATGAATCAGAAGAGAGTGATTTCTGCAAGCATGTATTTTTTTTTTTTTTGCTTTGTGAAAACAAAGGGGTTGAAATCCTGGCCTCCCAAGAGCCAATAGGGCTTGTGTTTAACTTAGAATGGGAATATGGGGTCCTGGTTCTGTTGCTACAGGCAGAGGAAGGTATTTCCAAGATAACAAAGGGTTGTGAGCTAGGCTTCTATCTTTTACAAACCTTCTAGGGGCGCTTCCCAGGATTGTTTTTTTGTTTAGGTTTTTTTGTTAGTGGCAGGGTTTTTTCCCCATAAGAAATAGCCTCCTCCTTCCTTACCTTGCACCTGAAAGCACACGGCTGTCTTCTAACCTCATCTACAGAAAATGGGGTTATCTGCACCTCGCACAGTGTGCTCTTGTGTTGTTGGCATTGGCACAATGCCCCGGTTCCTTCTGCTGCAGGGTCATCCCAGCTCTGGGGAGCCCAGCACAGCCCCAAGCTGCGCCCACCAGGGAGCTCTGCAGGACCCTCGGGCAGGCAGGGGCCGTGGGACCCTGTAAAGAGACTCCTGCTGTTCTTGGAGTTGCCCTTTGTGAGGAGGTACGGGGAGGTTCCTTCCTCTCCATTTCCTGAGTTGGTGCAGTTCCCTCCTTTGGAGAAGGCAGGATGGGAGGATGATGGTAGGAGGATGATGATGGGAGGAGGATGGGGGGAGGATGGGAGGATGATGGGAGGAGGATGGGAGGAGGATGATGATGGGAGGATGGTGGGGGCATGATGGGAGCATGACGGGAGCATGATGGGAGGATGTGCTCTCAGCCCCACACCCAGGGAAGCTCGGAGCACTCTGTCTGTGCATGTGTAGTCTGTAGGTTATTAATATCTGTTTGTGGGGAGATTGTTGGGGTGGTTTTGTCTGTGTGCATTTCCAAACCATCCTGGTGCTTTTTTAAGGGAGTTTCCTGGTGCAAGCTCTCTGTGGGCTTGGAGTGGCTGATTCATGATTGCTATCCTTAGACTAAGACTGCTGGGTGAGAGGGGTGTTTAATCTGGGCCTTTCACTGGATGACTGACAGCTGTTTCACACCTCTGGTGGTTTTTCACAGTGCTTTCAGGATGTGCTCATGCTGAACTGGAAATGCTGCTGTTTCCCCTCTCCATTAGGGCACGTGAATAATTGACTATCTCCAGATATTCTGAAACATCGGCTCCTCTTTCCTCCTCCATTCTAAAAACCTTCCTATTCTCTTATTCCATCTATACTCATCCTTTCCAGTGGGCCTTTTGTGTATCCTTATGTGAGCAGTTGATTAATGAAGCACCAATTCTGATATCAAATAAGGGATGCCTCTGAATGCTAATAGACACATCTTCATTTGAAATATTATTCCTCCTCAAAAGAAAGCATGTAAGGAAATCTAACTGGAAGTTACTGACAAATGATTAGCATTGTTTTTTTTTAAAATGCTGTCCAAAAGATCTGTATATTCTTCTGGCTTTACATTAGCAAAAACATAAGGGATCAGAATAGGATTTGCATCTTTTTAAGGAGGAACTCTCATTAGAGCTGCCTGTGTATGAAGTGCTGTTGGAATTGGACCACAATGGGAACTCTTTTTAGCCCAGTCTGATAAGAACCTATTGGGGATAGGGAGGAGGGGAATAATTTGCAAAGATCTAAGTCCTTTCTTTAACCTAAGCCACAGCTAAGCACTGGGGATGTCTGGTCAAGATATAGGAAAGTGCTTTCAAGCAGGTATTTCACAGGTATTTTTAATGACTCCTTGAAAATCATGCTGGATACAAGCTAGGGTTGCTTCCTGCTGTCAGTTTTATTGTTTCAGCCACAATCAGAAATGCTAAAATATTATTAAAGCGGTTTCTCAGCCCTATTTCTAGTTCAACCAGAGCTAGGGAATTCTACAAATCTCCTTGGGTGTTCCTGAAACTTCTAGCCCCAAAGTGCAGATGCAAGAAGTCTGCACGAGATGAATTATTTTACGACTTGTAGTACATCAGTCTTGGAGGATCCATGAACTCTTTCTGAGAGGCCATAAAAGATAATTATCATCAGGCTTAAGTGCCCTAAACAGATTTGCACTTCCACTGGAAAAAGTACAAGGATCTACAAATGCAAAAAAAAAAAAAGCCTTGGATGAGTGCTTTAACTAACTCTCCCTAGAAGGAACTCATGTCTCAAATATATCCTCAGTCATAACTTACATATGGGCACAGCAGCAGAACTTAATTTTGTTTCTTGTCCTGTACCCCTGGGCTGATTCTCTGATGACTAATTATGATTGTTTTTCCCTCAGTCAGGCATTAATTTTGCTTTTTTCCTCTCTGCCTGGGCACGGGGGTTAATTTTTGCTGCTCTATAAAACCTGTTTAAAATTAGCCAGTAAGTCCTAAAGCTACTGGAGGTGAGAGGGATTCCCTGTGTGTGCCCATCCACACGTGTGGATGTGTTAATAAGCTGCTTAAGCTTCATTTCCTTAAGAAACAAAAGTAACGACGCAAGAAAATCAGACTAAAAATTAATTTTTTTAATGGAACAGCTGTAGAAACAGATATTGGATCAATTAAGCAGCCTATGCTGGCCCCCATGTAGCTGCCATATTTTAGGAACCTACAAGTCATAAATGCATAATGATATGTGACCTTTTCACAGAGCATAGAATCGCTGTGATTATTTGCAGGATTGTTTATTAGAGGATGGATGAATGGTTGGGAATGGATCAGAACCCTTTTCTGCTAATAGCACTGAAACTGTTGTTTGCCATGCCAGGTTTTGATTTGTGTGCTTGCCAAGGCATTCATCCACTGGTGTTTGGTTGGGTTTTTACTGAATGCTGTCCAAACTTGCAGACCTCTGTCTGATCTGTCACGGACTGAGAACTGCAGCAATGATCATTACAAACTCTGCTTTTAATGTCTGAACTTACCACCATGTGGAGTCAAGTTGTTTGGAAACAAGTGTGGGTTTTTTGCCAACAAACCTGTAGCACTGGGGTCATTTCAGCACATTTTTTCTTTCATGTATGATGATAGATGAAAACCATATTAGACGCACTTATATAAAATCTTCTGTTAAATTACTTTAATACTTACTTGGTGGCCATTTTTTTTTTCCCCAAGAGGAATATCAATGTTTTTCTCTTTTTTAGTAATGTGTAACTGATGGGATTGTGGCTCAATTCCCTGCCTTAACCATGAAGGGGGGTCCCAGGGTGCAAAGCTCTGGCACGGGTGAAATGAATTCCTCACTGGGGATAGTCTGCAAGGCATATGCTCCCAAGTTGGTTAGATTTCTCAAATAACATCTCCCTTGCTGTTCGACTCGGGGGAAGCAGCCTTGGCTTTCTTTGCAGGGGCTCTGGTGATGTGCGTCAGTGGGGAAATTTGAGGAGGTAAATGACCACAGTTCATCAGCAGCTCTTCTTTTACATCATGTTTCTGATCAGCGGGTGTGCCTCTCCTGATGAGCTGCAAATGTGTATTTAATATTATATTAGCTATTAAATCCCAAAGTCAACAGTTTCCCTGGTAAGTTCAGAACACTTAAAACATTACTCTGTATTTAAAAAAAGGTAATTTTTTTTCCCCTCAGTGTAAAAGAATCCTTATTTAAACATTTACGGATACTTTTATGATGTTGTATTGTTTTCCTAAAGCACCGATCAGCTGTGATGGATACGTTTGTCTGTCGTCGTTCTCCACCCCCTGTAGCCTCCAAACTTTCTCCAAACAGGAGAAAGTGTTTCTCCTCTTCCAGGATCTGGAGAAGCCCAGACTTCTAATGCTCAGTTATGAGCATGAGCTGGAGCTTGAAGGTGTAAAGCGAGTGTGGGGGCTGCTGGCACACTGTGGTCTCCCTGCCGGGGGGTGGAGGGGATTGTCACTTGAATTTCCCACCTCCTGCCTGTGGAACACCAAGAGGAGAGAGCCCTGGTGCTTCTTCAGGCTGCTCAAACCCCTTGGGAGCAGAGAATGAGCACCTCCTTTGGAGTGCCGCTCTTCCCATCCTCTCTGGGATGGCTGGAGAGATCGGCAATAACCCCTCTGCCAGGGCTGTTCACTGTTGGGTTTATAACACCTGGATTTAGGCTTTTATGGAGCTCAGCAGGCTAGACACAGTTTAATTCCTGAGTCCAGAGGATGACACTGCTGTCCCTGTGGTCATAACATGAGCTTGCTGTGGAAATAAATCACTCAGAGTAGGGAATGAGGGGCCTGATCCGAAGCCCGCTTTATCTGGGAGAAGCTTCTCTGACTTCACTGTAGGGTGAATTAGGTTCCCAAGTAAATGTCAGCTTCCCTGAAGCAGCAGTCAGCTGTTTTAGTGCTGCAGGAGGGATTAGTTGTAAGCAAATGGTGTTTACCCACATTCCGGGCTGGCAGCAAGTTCCTGTATCCCTGCAGGGACCGAGTGTGTGCTGTGAGCCACTGTAAAGATGACAAGTTGTCAAATGGATCTTTGCTGCCTGAAAACTTCTTCTTGAGCTTCTCCAGCCACCTCTGTGCCTCTGAATGACATGGCTGCTCTAGGCCATGTGATTCAGGCCTCTGGAATCACCAGGTCTGCAGTAGTTGTTTTTTGTGTTTTTTTTTNCATGTCTGCATTAGTTGTTTTTGTGTGTGGTTTTTTTGTGGTTTTTTTTTTGTTTGTTTGTTTGTTTGTTTTTTGGTTTTTTGTTGTTTTTTTTTTTGTTTTTTTGTTTTTTTTTTGTTTTTTTTTCCCCCAGGGTAAAAGGGATGAGAACAGGCTTTAATTACTGGTTGAAAATGTTTAAAGTGGCATGAGAACTTCTACATGCATTTAATGGATGGTAGGAGCTCAGCACCTATAGGGTTGGGAGAGGGTCAGCTTTAGCATTTGGTGTTTGCAGCTGGTTCTTCTCTCTCCCATCCCTGGCTGCTGCCCACAAGGGTTGTGTTAAAGCTGCTGAGCCAAAGGTGGCTTGTCGTGTCTGAGAGACAGAAATGATGCTCAACCCTGCTTGTTCATTTGACATCACAGGCAGGAATAGATCCTTGGGTTGTTTTTCTGGAAACAGACCTGATGAGAAACTCATCCAAAGGGGAGAGATCATTTAGCTAGATAGAGTGGGAAATTGCAAACCATATCAAATAGTGTAAGAAGATAGAAATGCTTCCCAGGACACTTGTGCATTTGAGTGAAAGGAAATCACTGACTGATTAATTCTGTCTCTAGAGAGAAAAGGGGGTTATTTCTAAGAATTTGGTAATGTGACGCAGTAATTACATCTGTAAAGTAGTACAGGAATGCTGTGTGTGTTAAGGTCTTTAAAAGATGATTATGTGATTCAGAGGTTTTTATAAAGCTGTTACTAATAGGTTAGTTTAACTACTGACCCATTAGACTTTCTAATAAATACTCATTAATAGTCCTATAAATCAGTTAGTGGTTAAGCCCAAAGTAAGACACCAGAAACCATGTTATTTCTAAACCTAGTAATATAGGTTGAAAGGAAAAATTATTCTACTCCTGTATGCAATTATTTTGCACTGGAGTTACTCTTCATCATGAATAAAGTAACTCCTGACTTGTTAATGCAGAGGAGTCAGGCAGTAGGTTTAGGTGTGTAGCATCTCTCTGGGTGGTATGTTTATAGTTCAGGGTGCAGAGTGGCAAATGCTGTTGTGTAATGGGTGGCATGAAGGTGCAGCCCATAATTCAGCCTACATTAAAGCTCAGGAGAGCTATCTAAGCAATAAGTGATGCTTTGTCTCTCGTTTCTGGCACACTTGTGGTGTGTTTTGGAAGCCCCAGGCTGGCAAACTGAGACTTGTCTGCAGTCAGACGATAAACCCTGCACAGACTGAGGCCTCCGGAGCCTCCTTGAACCGATGTGTTTTAATTCACCTCCGGGAGAGTCTCACCAAATCGGTCTGAATAAAAGGAACAGTGAGGGAAGGCGAGTTTGAACAAGAATATACTTGCACCGTTTGCAGGTGTGATGCTTTCTGCCGTGCAAAGCAGTGCTGAGTCTGCTCTTCCTCTGACAAGGGTTTGGGAGCAGCTTCCAGCCCACCCAAAACCGCTGCAGGTTGGGGGTTCCCCAGAATCCTTATTCACCGTCCCCATTGCCCGTTCCCTGCTCTGCACTGAACACGGGTTGGCACTGCTGAGGGGTGGCTGGGCAGCTCTGAGCACTCGATAAACCCCAGCAGCGGTTCTGGGCTCCAGCTCAGCCCTGCCCTGCAGGGTGGGCTCTGTGGGACCGGGCTGCTGCCGGCTCCTGTGGGACCCGGCCCTGCAGGGTGGGCTCCTGTGGGACCGGGCTGCTGCCGGCTCCTGTGGGTCCCGGCTGTTCCCAGCTCCTGTGGGACCGGGCTGCTGCTGGTTCCTGCTCAACCCGGCCCTGCAGGGCGGGCTCTGTGGGACCGGGCCCTGCAGGGTGGGCTCTGTGGGACCGGGCTGCTGCCGGCTCCTGTGGGACCGGGCTGTTCCCAGCTCCTGTGGGACCGGGCTGCTGTGGGACCGGGCCCTGCAGGGTGGGCTCTGTGGGACCCGGCTGTTCCCAGCTCCTGTGGACCGGGCTGCTGCCGGCTCCTGTGGGACCCGGCCCTGCAGGGTGGGCTCTGTGGGACCCGGCCCTGCAGGGTGGGCTCCTGTGGGGCCGGGCTGCTGCCGGCTCCTGTGGGACCGGGCTGCTGCCGGCTCCTGCTCAGCCCTGCCCTGCAGGGTGGGCTCTGTGGGACCCGGCTGTTCCCAGCTCCTGTGGGACCTGGCTGCTGCCGGCTCCTGTTCAACCCGGCCCTGCTGGGGCCACGAGCGACACCGCGAACGGGAACCGCTTGTAAAGGCTCTTTCGGATGTGTAGCAGCAATCCCGAGCAGCGGCTCCAGAGCAGCTGCTGAGGGTGAGGAATTGCTGCTGGGTTGAGTTGTGTTCGTGCTTCTGCTTTGGGGTGGAAACTGCCAGCGCTGGTCCCTGAGCTCCTCCAGGCCACCACAACCGAACTGAACAACAGAGAGAGGCGAGAAAGCACTGCATTCTGTCTCAAGAGATTTACCCAAAACAAAGAGAAGCTCTGCCACTGCCTGACTTCTGCTGGGATGACACTGAGGCTGTTTTTTGCCTCGAAAGATGCTCTGTGCTGGGGACAGTAGCGCCAAGGGAGGGTTTGTGGCAAGGGTGTGGATATCGAGTGTCTCAAGTGCCTGGAAAGCATGTGAAGTGGGAGAGCAGGAAAATGTGAGACTAATGAAAGCTAAGGCAATTCACCCTTAAGGCTGTGGTTTAAAGAGCCTTGTGCCTCTGCCTTTGGTGCAAGGGACATGAAGTACCCACGAGACAACGCAGCGATATTCTGTCGGGATTTTCCTCAAGGTGCTTCCCAGCTGGTTTGACATTTAATGTCCTAACAGTTCCTTCCTTCAATTTCCTAAGCAATTTCCTTCCTGGCAGCAAGGAAAAATGCACAGGTCTGTTTCCAAAGGTGATGCACCTCCCCAAGCCTATAGATTTGTGTATCCTGTTCTAGTGGCTACAAGCAGACCAGATCTATTGGCTCTGGATACTTCCATTGTACTCTGGTTTTACAGGGGTAAACTAGGTTTCCTCCATTCTGAAGAGGAAGGTACCTGAATGTCAAACACCCATAAGAGATGGAGGGAAATGGGCAGAAATTTTGAAGAAAAATACTTAACTGGAACTTGGAATGGAACAAACTTAAAGGGGAGAAAGAAACCCCTTGCATTTGACTTTTAATTCCATAATATTATTGTATGGAGGACTTAAGAGCAAGATGAAAAAACTTTAACATTCAAGGAGTTCTCTTTTCCACAGTCAATTTGCTCCATTCAACAACAGCCTGTCTTTGCATCCACCTTACTTAACAGAGGTCAAGTAAAGAAAGAAGAGCAGAAATAATTGA
This sequence comes from Pardalotus punctatus, assembly GCA_013400915.1. Taxonomy (NCBI): domain Eukaryota; kingdom Metazoa; phylum Chordata; class Aves; order Passeriformes; family Pardalotidae; genus Pardalotus; species Pardalotus punctatus. The sequence goes on along the minus strand of VZTX01005877.1, from coordinate 49,436 downwards.
AAAGCACTCTACTGAGGAATAACAAGTGGGTTTTTTTTTCTTTTTTTTACATTTTTTTTTTCCTTTCCTCTGTAGCCAAGACAGAGCTATGCAATTGTGTGTTAGAGCTAGGATTTGACATATAAACATTAAGGGAACAAAAACTAAACCACATGTTTTCCTTGAATCTTCTACCTTCTATGCCTCCACTACTTCTAGGCAATAGCAAAGAGAAGAAAAAGTAGCAGAGTCCTCTTCCTGTGTTTCACCATCCAGGCGTGTGGCTGAGGGCTCAGTTTTGGCAGCAGCTGGAAGTTTTTCCCCCCTTGCTTTCACTTTGTCCCTGCTAGTCACAAAATCTAAAAATGCAGCTGTTTCTTGTCTTTATTGCTTGCTGATTCTTGTTCAGCTCTCATTTGCCTCCTTGTATTTGTGATGAGGCACCTGCCACCATCAGTACAGGGCTGACTGAGGTAAGAGGGGCTGCAAATTTTTGTTTTCTGTGCCAGAGTGAGTCAGCACACAATCAGCAGGACGTCTGGTGGGAAAAGACCTGTTTGCTGAAACACAAACTCTTTGTATTGCATGGTGTTTTTGTAAGGATTTCTGACCATGGAGTGGTGGGCAGAGGGAGCACATGGACTGTAAATTTCTCCAGAGATGCTGGAGAAATGCTTAATGATTCAGATGAAATGAAATGTCGGAACTCTCTCCTGGTGTTGCCGAGAAGCAGATGCTCAGCAAAGGCTGAAGCAAGAGGGAATGCCAGCCTTTCCCTTGAATACCTTCCTTCTTTCTGCTTCGGGTCTTCCTGAGGCATAAGTTGTTTCTGGGTCACTGTGTTTAAAAGCCACTGATGGATGGATTCATTCTTTCTCAGCTTGTCCAAATTTTTCTTAAAGTCTGTTACAGGGAACATTTTGAATATATCTTCTATTTATGAGGCCATAGAAATAATAGTTCTGGTTTGGAGAGGTGTTGAAGGCCAGTGTTGCTTAAAGCTAGGGGATAATCCCTGCTGACTTTAACAAAGTTACTGGCATGCTCAATATTTGGAAGATAAATTAATAATCTCTAGAGTTGGAAGCATGGAGTTTTTATCCACCCTGCTTGAGATAAATGAAGGATATGTTTATAGCAACATGCTACCCCAAATACTTCCAATAGGGATCTCTAAGGAGAAGACTTAATGCTTTGTGTTTACACCACTGTATTCCCAGATAGAGAGTTAGAAGTCTGGGTAAGACTTGGGTTCTTTCTTGTTCTAAATACTTAAACCTCACTCAGTATCAGTGACTTGTAGCTCTGCTATCCAGAAGACAATGTAATTCAATGTATTCCTTTACCAGTATTGTTCAGGAGGATTATGGTTTTGTTTTTCTCCTTAATTTTGTCCAATTATTCCTTCAGAGACAATGTATAAGGAAAAGTGATTTATTCCTGGCTCTTATCTACTACATAGAGCTTTTGACTTCCTCTGGGAGGTTGCTTTGCACTCCAGTGGGTTTGTTATTGCAAGTCAGTAATTCTGTTTTTTCCCCTCCTCATTACCCTTCACTAGAGCATCTTATTCTGATCCCCTTAGGTTTGCCCAAGTGTCAAGCTAGAAGGACTTAAAAATAGTGACTCTCTTAGGTAACACTGGTGTAGGAGACTGGAGTTTGATTCCTGGTTATCCTGTGAGGGAACTTCCTTCAGGAAATAACCACAGCCCTTCTGTGAGCAGCGTCTCTGTGTGATGGAGAAGGTTTTCCACAAATGGCTGGAGCAATAATCTGCTGACCTGGCACCTCTGTGATCAGCCCTTACCAGTGGGAAAAGGCAGAGACCCTACAGGTGGCACTGAGGGCACAAAGGTCCTCAGGAAAGCTCCTCTGGTAGCTGGAGATGGGCTCTGAGCCGAGATGTGAGGACCTAAACCCTTCTGGGCTTAACAGAGTGTTTATTTTGCTTTCATGTTGTTCTATCTTAATTGTCACCTGTAACAGTGGGCTCTGGAGGTTTATGGGCAGCAGATTTTAAGTAGTCTGCCTTTTTCACTCTCAGGGGATGGCCTCATTCACTACTCAATGCTCTTTTCTAAAAAAAAAAAAAAAGGCAACAAAAGCAGAGAGATCTTTTATATAATTGTTTTTCAAATGAGTTTTCCATTCTCCCACCTTCCTTTGCATCTTGGCCTTTGACTTGACAGTATTGGCAGTACTTTGCAAGCATCTCGAGTATCTCTGTTGTAAAGATTTAGGCACTAAGCTAGTCTCCAAGTGTTTTAAGTGCATTAGTGGAAGATGTAAATCCAGTTGATGGTGACTGCCCAGACCACAGTAAGCCATTAATTAATCTCACTGTATGTATGAGGCGATTTCCTACAATATGGGAAGAGCTTGCAACATATCCTGTAGGTCATTAAACATTCTTAGTCTAAAGATGAGAATCCAGAGGGGCAAAAAAAAGGGGAGTGCTTGCTTTGGAACCACTTCTTGGTGAATAACTAAAAGCCCCAGATTTGTTCATGCTTATTAGAGACATCTGTATTTCTATTCCTACAGGAGAGAAAGAATTTTGTAGTTATTCCAAACCCATAAAATATTAAAATCTTTGCAAGCTGAAAGTAACCATCTTATTAGGCAGCAGAAGGTCTTCTGTAGGTTTTTCAGAGCCTGATTGTATTACCCTTCCTTCTCCTATTCCACTTTTGTCATTCTCTCCACTTCTGCTTTTCAGTCTGAGCCCAGTTCATCACCCTGCTGCAATTTGTACCCCCTTTGCTGCCGGCAACAGAGACAACACCTCCCAGGAAATTCTCCCAAGGCATGTCTTGGAGTAGGTGAACTCTTCTCCAGGCTCTTCCTGCTTTGTGTGCTGGCTGCCTGGGCCCTGAGCAGAATGGCTGGGTGTATGTGCTGCTTGAACGTGGTTAATAAATTACTGGGGCCCACCTGTGTAATCTCATCCCTTCAGTTACTGGATGGAGGAAATAATGCCTGATCTGAGCTGCAGTGGTGTAGAGAGGAACAGGGTGCCAGCTCCTTGTGCTGAAGAGCTCTTGCCTTAGCTCTGTACTAACAAAAATGGAGTATTTTGCTTTTTTATTTTTGAGAAACTCCTCTTCTACACTTGGTAGTTTGTTTAGGTGTCTTTTGGGGTTCAGGTGTTTTTTGACTTTTTTGTTTAGGGAACTTGCTTAAAATTTCTTATCATGATCTTTATCCTTCCATTGTGTGGCCTCTAAATTCAGATGTGCCGTGTCTGGTTGCCCTGGGGTGAGGCTGTATTGCATGGCCCAGAACTGGGCAGAGGCTTTTGGGTTAGGGATGAATGGCCCAGCTTGGACAGCGGGAGCGGTGTCAGTGGGTGCTCTGGCAGTGCCGGTGAAGTCTGGGTGTGGTTTTTCCTCCCAGGATTCCAGTGGGATGTTCTGCCTGTAGCAGTGAGAAGGTCTGGATCTCCTGGAGTGCCTCGGGGCTCTCTGCCTACTGCTGGGCAGTGTACATGTGCCTGTAGGGAGCTGTTTCATGGGGAATACATTTTCTTATCTTCTCTGTGCTGGCAAAGGGTCAAAAACACTGTGTAAGCAGAGCTATGCGTGTATTTGTGGATCTCCTAGTGCTGGGAAGAAAAGAGATGCCTGTGCGTCTATGAGAAATAGTTCTTTGTTGCCTTTAAAAATAGGTATTTTATTTCTTTGACTAATTCTAAGGGAATCTTGCTGTATTTCTGTCCCAGCTCACACTGGGCTGACATATACTCCGTATGTGATAACTTGAATTGCCCACCTTTACTGTTTCCCTACTGGTCCTGGACATGAGGAGCCCCAAATGCAGAGATTGATGTGAAGCAGACCTAATGTAAAGGAGATAAAGTAACTGTAAAGCAGAAAGTACAGGAATTCCAAGTCCTGTAGCACAACTAACGCAGTGCTGCCAATAACACACAGCGACACCAGGGGTGAGAGGTGCTGGCTGTTGAAATCTGTGCCTCTGATGAGGACCATGTGAGCAGCGAGCTCTTCACTCCTGGTGCCGGCTCTCTCTGAAGCCTCTCTGTGTTCCCAGCCCTTCCTTCGGAGCCTGAGTCACTTCCCTCTCCCCTGGAGAGAAGTTCTTTGCAAAACAGCATCCCAGGGTGCCGTGTTTATTGACTTTTGCAGACTTTCAGAGCACAATCATCCCACATACCTGCAGAGACGATTTCCCCCCAGCTGCTGACTCTGTAGATTCTCCCTGGGTGTTGAAAGGCAGGCTGTTTTCCTTCTGGTTGGGGTCTTGTTGAGGATGCAAACCCCGAGGAGTGATATTCCTTTTGGAGGTGCTGTGAGTGCCTCTGGAGCATGGCTGCCCTCACTGCTGTGGCACACAAGGACTGCACCCTGCACCGTGCCCGTGACAAGGACAAAGAGGGGTCTGCAGCCACCTTTTCCTGCAAGGTGGAGGTTGACCGGACTCCTGGGAGGAGGGGATTAGCCATGATGATGGGCAAGAAGACAGGAAGGGCAGTGTAATCCCCCTCTGTGTTTTCAGCTTGCTGTGCCCACTCCCAGGGACTGTCCCAGGAGGCAGGTTTGGAGGTAAAGGCTCTGTGCCATCTCTTAGCCTAGAACTGAGTGCTCCTGATATCAATTCAAGTTCTCTGAGAATTGCAGTGAATGGTCAGACACATTTAAGTTGTTTTTTTTTTCCCTCTACCCACTCCCCCTTTTTTTTTCTCCTTTCTTCTCTAGGGTAGAAAAGGCGGGTGTGCTTCTTCTAGTCCATAAACCCATGAAGTGCTTGATGCTCCCTACATCCCACGGGCTGTGAAGCTGCTGTGCTTCCATAGCAACCAGGGATGTTATCAACACAGGACCAGGCAGATGTGGAAGCTGCTGTGTGGTCTCTCCCCAGCCCAGGACAGGGTCAGCAGCTCTGCCATCCCTCACCCAGCTCCTGCTGGACTGGGACTGCTCTGAGCCTCTTGGCCAGCTCGGAGCTTTAGCCACACACTTTATTGATGTGTACCGAGCAGTCTGCTGGAGTTGTCTGTGTTTTATGTCCTTTGTTTTATGTCCTTTGCACTTGTCTGAAACGCTGATGGTGCTCAGGAGCTTTTTGTGTAATAACCACCAAGAGAGTATTGAAAACAACTCTGTGTGGGGGAAAACTGAGAATCTAAGAGCATGTTTCCCTGGGAAAAGAGGATTTATATGTGCTTGCTGGTACTCTCTGCAGCCAAATAGCTTCTCGGTCTGATTCACCAGTATATTAAAGCTGTTCTTTAGCACTCTGAGTAGAAAATAGCTTTATAGTAGATCAAGTAATCACTGGAGAGTATCTCCTGGTGTTGGAGGACCTTATGCCTGCTATGGTTGTCATGGTAGCTCCCATATCATTCTCTTTCTTGGCTGTCAGCATCAGGGATAAACCCTCTGAGAGATCCAGCATCAGTTTCTTCCTAGGATCCCTTCCTGCTTGAGGTTTTCGGGTTGTTTTGGGCCTGTCAGTTACCCATCTAGTAGTGACAGATATAGAGCTCATGTAGACTGTAATAAAAAATCCTGCTTAAAAAAATCATTCACATTTTCTTTTTTTTAGTGTGGAATGAATTGTAGAATTTGGCTAACTTGTTTCAAATTCAATGTATAAGTTTTCATTTTAAAATTGCAATAGATAATAATTAAATTATTGCTCCAGGTTTGAAAGCAATGCAGTTGTATGTGTATTTTCACTTCTCCAAATGTGTATTTGTTTTTACATAGAGAAGTATTAATTTTCATAATGACTGTACTAAGTCTGAGAGCAATTCTGGTGAGGGGGATTAAATCTGATTTGCAGGCTTGAGCTCAGTCAGTACTGAGACAGAACCCAGGTGTTCCTCTTCATTTTGCTCTGTTTTAACAACATTGCTGCTTTTAACTATGAATTTTTAAGTACATTATCTAGTTGGTGTAACATTCCTTGTGTGTGATGAGTTTACATCACACAAAGCAATTAAAGGTAATGTGTAACAGGTTATGGCATGGCCAAGCCCATTGCAATATTGGAAGACTGAAAAGTTTTGATGGTGCTGTATGTCTTGCATGTAGCAGAAGATCCAAATAAATCTTTATTTCCTTTAAGCAGCACTATAAGCAGCTCTGTTCCTATAACTTAGCATTTTCCCCCCAGACTGCACAGGCATTCCCACTCCCAATAAATCCAGCAGACTATCACTTAGAATACAGTTTATTAGTTTCTAAAATCAGTCAGTAACAGCATTCTCCTGCTCATAAAGTTCAGTAAATGACTCTTTTTAGATAGAAAATATCTTAAATTTTGACCAGGATGCATGAGTGTAAAAGGCTTAGCAAATTAAAATCTGACAAGCACCAATGCTTTATTTTTAATGGAGAGAAAATTGTTCTGTAGATGCTTCTCTTCATGCCTTAATTTTGAGCTCTGCAATATTTATTGGTTATGACATTGAAGAATAATCACACCTTCCCCTTTTCCTGTGTTTTTAAATGCGAGGATGGAGGTGGTGTGTGAGCACCACAGTTATTGCTGCCAGCTCCCCCAGGAGACGTGATGGTGTGTGGTCCTCTTGCTCCAGTCATTAATTCAGGGTACAGCCTGTTGCAGCTCTGCAGTGCTCACGTGTCCCTGCTGGGACACACAGCCAGGAATGGCTTCACCCAGCAGGATCAGGCTTTGGGGGGGGTTTGGTTTTTCCATAACCCCCTCGGGCCTCTTACCTTTTCTCAAACACACTTGATTTGAAGTGTTTCTTTTATGCTTCTTTTGTTCAGTTTTTTCCCCCCTCCTTACTCAAGACTGGAGACAAAAAAAATCTCAATATTTTTGTAGTTCTTGATATGAACATTTGTAGTTCTTATTTTAACTTCCCTTGGGGGGTAAGACAATCCCCAAAACTGTAGAACTATCAGCAAAAATATTTCTAAGCTCTAGAAAGCAACACTTGAAAAACAGAGCCTTTTTTATTTCTGGGGAAAAGTTGATCTTCTCAAGCAGCACCCAAAGCTTTTCTCACCCCAGCTCCTCCAAGTATGTCCTGAGCAAGTGCTGGTTTGACTGCATGCTCAATCCCCCACTATATTTTAATTCACTTGAAGCTTCATTCACTGGTTTAATACAAGCCTAGCTCCTGCTGGGACCAGCAGTTCCTTGGTATTTTTAGTGTGCTTTCTACTCATACGATGGCTGCACACTTCTTGTGCTCTTGAAGGCACAACTCTGACTTTAGGAGCAGGAATGAGAGTTGAGAGGACAGAAAAGGTGGGTTCTAAACCATCTCCTGTGGCCCCTGAGGGTGTCCAGGAGCCTGCATGGCTCAACCAGCAGTTTCAGAGCTGATTGTCCTCTGCTTCCCAAATCTGCCTGTGGCTCTTGGGAGGCAGTGAAGTCAGAGCATAATATCTTCATCCACAGTCGTCTTCCTGTCCCCTTGGAGCCTCTTTTCACTATTGTACCTCTCTTCTGGTGGGTAGAGAGGAGACAAACCATGTGGTGGGACTGTAGGACAGGTGACCATAGGGCCTGGTGTTATTTGCACCTCCAAAAGTGCAGCCCAGAGAAGCTGGACTCGGGCTGATCCTGAATTTGTTTCTGGAGCTGCTGGGCTGGTGTTCCTTGTTCCTTGAATTTTTTCCTGCAGCTCCAGCTATGGCTCTAGCTCTGTTGTTTTCCAGGCAGTGCTTTTTCTTCCAATTGAAGCAAACCCCAAGCTTCTAGTGCTCACAATGGCAATCCTGGCTGTCCAAACCTTCATATTCTGGCCCTGTTAAATCTGAAGAATTCAACATCTGGCAGTTATTTCCCACCTGGTTTTGTCAGCTGCTGCTCTGCTTTCGAGGTCGATGGTTTTTGTATGCAGAGAAAGCCCAGAGTTGTTGTTTTCCAAACTCTCTGCTATTTCTTGGGTTATCATCTAATTACACTAATTAGCACAGGGACAAAACTGACTGATACAACCAGGCGGAGGAGTTACTTGAAAATGAGTTACTGGGGCCGTGATTTAGTGGTGGCCTTGGCAGTGTTAGGTTAATTGCTGGCCTCAGTTGTCTTGGAGGTCTTTTCCAACCTGAACACTTCTGTGATTCTGTGAGAAATCTACTCTGACCTAAAGATTTCTGAGGTGTGACCTTCAGCCAATGGGGAGGGAAAGGTAAAGCCTTTCCTGGTAAAGGAAAGGGGAAAAGGTAAAGCCTGCTGGCTTCCCTTGATGCTCTCTTCTTAAGCCTGACATTGACTTCATTCATCATCACTGTTCAGTCTGAATAACAAATTAAGCTTTTTTTTTTTAACTTAACAACATGTTAATAATATTATTTACTTCAATACCTATATAAAAAAGCAAAGGTAGTAGTACTGGCTTGAGGGTTTTTTTGTGTATTGAATGGTACATGGACTGAATATTATGGGTTTGATTCATCCTATAAAAAGTAATTTTCCAGTTATCTATGTATCCACACACTTAGAGTTGGGAAAAAAGCCTTAAAATTAATAATTACCAGCTTAAATATTTGTAGCAGGCAAACAGCCCAGGCAACTCCTCCAGCAGTGTTGCTGACTGGAATTGAAAAATGCATTTTTCTCAGGTTGCCATTTACCTCCCAAGGATTTGCTTGGGACTGTTCCTCCCTTCCCTGGCACTTGCTTTCAGTTTACCTCTGCATCTTATCCCTGGGTGGCTCTTGTACTGTGGAAAAAATTCCTTGGCTGGTATGAGGCTTACTTCATTGTCACCTGCCTTCTTTGCCTTAATTTCCTTTGACATTGTCCTTAATCTATAAGAAATCTTTAAGGCTGGCAGATGCTCTTGAAAAATGAGAGATGAAAATATTGTAACCTGGCATAATTAATACTCTGTGTGTGGCTTTACTACCAGTACAGATCACTGAGCTGCTCAAATCTTGTGTTGGTGGGAAAACACACTGGATAAAGATGAAGCAAAAGTGAAATAAGTTTTATGTGTGTAAAAGTTTCATGCATTTTAATGGACATATAGTAGTAATACTGTTTAATGAGGAGCTGTATCAGGAGAATTAAATTGCTGAAAGAAAGTATTTCTGATAAAATGCACTGCAGTGTTAAGGGAGATCCAAATGAATGTGTGCACGTGTTACTCCTTAAATGCTTTCCAGGCTTGTTTTTAAAACGAGACTTTGTCTCCCCCAGCTACTGCTTATACAGAGAAATTTGGAGCCACTTCTGCCCTCTTACCATGTCTGAAACTTGCCAGCTGAGGTGTGGCTCATCATGTAATAAATGCTGGCACTTGATTTCCACTCTGATAATTTTACAGCCTGCTTTGTTTGACAAGTCCCTCACGTCTGTGTGTTTGTTTAGCTCTTGCACTTTCACAAGCTTCTAATGAGGTTACACGCTGACCAAGCCATGCTGAAACAAGAGCAAGGGGAGAACCAGTGCTGGAATCAGCAAGTTGCCGGTCTGTCAGCTGAGTTCATGGCTCTGCAGCAAGTGGAGAGATGGATGGAAGGATAACAGAGGCTGTTGGAATGTTGGAGCCCTGGGAGCAGGTCAAAGCACTGCTCGATTTCTGTGCAGCTGAGCTTCTGCATGGGCACGTTTTCCTCTGCGTGCTCAGAACATCATTGTGTGTGACTAACATTGCAATGCTGTTTACTCGGAGATATTTCAGAAAGATAACCTGGCATTCCCCGTCACACGTGGTTTTGGAAAGCTTCCAAATGCAACATTGCTGGGACTGCCTTGCATTGCTGCACCTAGAATGATCCAGAGGGGACTTGGGGAAAGTGCTGTGGGTTTGGGTTGATTTTTTTAAAATGAAGTCTGACACAGTTACATGCTGTAAAGGGAGATTATTGAGAGGTTACTTCAGATGTGGGAGGTGCTTGACCTTTTCATGCCCGGAGAAGGCAAAAGTCTGGCATGTCAGCAATAAGACATGCCCTGCTCTTTACGACTGCTGCTCCAAAAAATCGCATTCTGGTAGATATTACCCATGAACAGTGTAATACGTTTTTGGTGCAGTATGAATCTATGCAAACAGAGTGCCTAAACATATGGATGCTTATAGATTTTGTACCTCCTGATGTAGATGAGCTACAAAATGTATGAAACCTGACTGTGTTGCATTAATTGTCAGTAATTATTCTCCCACACCTTCAAAAAAAGACTGGATTTGGTCAGATTATTGTATAGGTAGGGCGTGCTATGGATGGAATTCTCAATGGAATAGTCCATGAGGATGAAATACTGCTCAGTTTATGTGTGGTTCAGGGTTTTTTGTAGCTCTGTCCTTGAGGATCTGTTGTTAACTGCAAGTGAAGGTTGATCTTAACTCCGAGTGCTGCTCTGGGTCAGGATGCAGAAAGAGCCTGTGGATTCTGCCTTGCTGTGTCTCTGGAGACAGAGTACCTATAACCAGTTAGTGCTAAATGGTTAATATTGAAGTTTTTGGTGTCCAGTGGAAGAGCCAGGGGCTGTTCTTCATCTGTTCAGCTGTCTAAACTCTCGATATCCCTGCAGCTTGTTTGGCCTGTGTCAAACATCCATGCAGACTCCAAAACAAAGGACTGCTTCCAAGATTTTTTTTTGGAAAGCAGCACATGCACATTGCAAGGGAAGGTAGAGGTGCTGGTGGGAAATCTTGACTGCACATGGTCTCGATGTTTAACTCCTGAAATACATGTAGAACGAGCACTGGAAGCAGAAGAGAAGTCACCTTTGGTCAAATATGTAATTACCTGCAGTAAAAAGCCAGGACTGACTTCATCCTAAATTTGCTTGCCAAAAAGCTAAGAACCAAGTTGTTCTTGGGTGGGTGTTTGTCTTCCTCCTGTAACTAATAGAGAGAATAACCTCCTCTAAAGTGAAATTCTTGGAGCTTTCTCTGTCCTCTCTTTAGTCATTGGAATTAAATGTGGCATTTCAGACGCCTGTTGTAACACAAGAGGAATAATTCCATTCTCTGTGGGGCTTTCCCTTTGTCTGTAGAGGGTGCTGAAGTGCCCAGAGGGTTCAAGGAGAGATTTGTCCCTACTCTCCCTAGGCTGGTGAGGGTATTTCTGAAGGAGGAAGCTGAGGATGTTGTCCTCCTTATTTAGATGTGTAAAATGCTTAAAGTGAGGTCATGCAAAACCTGCCTTTTGTTTAAAAGTGGGTTAAAACCCTAATGAATGTAATTTAAAGGATACCTTTTATCTTGGTCTGGACATGGTCAAAGACATCCTGGAATTGTATTAGGTGATGTTTTTCTCTTTGGAGGCAATAATGCCACTGAAAAACTGCTTTTGAGCCTATTGGACTAAAATTTTCTGCTCAGGGTATTGAGTCCCATGTGAATACTACTGTGCTGCACATACTGGATTTTTGTAGAGTAAGGTGGAAACAGAGGCTGATCTTTAAACATCTTTATTTTAAACCAAGATATGGCTGGCAACCCAGAAGAGTGTGGTCAGGTAAATGGCAAAAGGACTATAACAATTTCCTCAAACTTGCTACAAGCTTATCGCATCTATTTGTTAAATAATAAAAAATCCTCCTTCATCAAAAATGCCTGAAGCTCTCCCAGCACCTAAAAGTGTTGTGCTTTTTTAAGAGATGCATTTTCAGTATAAATGTGATGTTTGCAGCATCAGAGGCCCTTGGCTGTGTGTGTGTTTCCAAGTGCAGCCCTGAGCAGCGACTGCTGCTCTGTCTCCAGGCTGCACTCTCAGCCCAGGAGCAGCTGAGCCCTGGATCCCATCAAACCTGGTGTCATTGTGCTTGTTGCATAGCTGGGAAATGAGAAATGCTTAAATGCTCCAGCTAGGGTGGACCAGAGTGCAGGAGAACAATCTGGGCTCCCTCTTGAATTTCCTCCTTTGCTCCCTGAATTTCTACTAGCAACCCCAGAAATAAAAGAAATACTCAGCTTGGATGCTGTAGTAACTTTTTACCAAGACTGGTGTTCTAATCAAAGGCTGTTGGAAAAAATATCGAGGCAAAGGACTAATTTCCACTATTTTTTTGTGGGGGGTCTTCAACTAAAGGAATTGATGCTAACAGAGCTGTGATGCCAGTAGTATTTGCAAGTGTGTGTGCAGGGTGTCTTCAGAGATGGCTCTGCCCTCCTTGGGTGGGGAATGTTTTGTTTTCCTGCAGGGAGAGCAGTGCTTGGTTTCAGAAGCTGGTGTTTGATCATACAAACATAGAATGGTTTGGGTTGGAAGGGACTTAAAAAATTATCCAGTGCCACCCCCTACTATGGCAGGGACACCTTCACCATCCCAGGGTGCTCAGAGCCCCATCCAGCCTGGCCTTGGGCACTGCCAGGGATCCAGGGGCAGCCACAGCTGCTCTGGGCACCCTGTGCCAGGGCCTGCCCACCCTCCCAGGGAACAATTCCTTCCCAATATCCAACCCAAAGCTCCTCTCAGTCAGTGTGAAGCCATTGCCCTTGTCCTGTTACTCCAGCCCTTGTCAAGAGTCTCTGTCCATCTTTCCTGCAGGCTCCCTTCAGGCACAGTGAGGTCACCCCCTGAGTTTTTTCCTTTCCAGCCTGGACAATCCCAATTCTCCCAGCCTTTCCTCACAGAGGAGGCATATGAAGAACAGGAGTAGAAGCAGTTTTGTGTGGAAGGACAGCAAACTCTCCATTTCCAAGATATTCAGACTCAGACCCCTAAATATCTCCCTGGCAGATGCCGTACCACTCTCAGAAACCCCCCCAGAGAGCTTATGGCCAGACTTACGCCATCTTTCTGTTTGGAGGAGAGATCCCAGGGAGCTTTGTCCTCGCTGTGCTAACCTGCAGATCCCTGCTCCCAGGGGCGTCCAGCAGCAAGGAAAGGAAGTGGGTGCTGAGAAATCCATCTGAGCTTTGCCCTGGACCCCACGGGAGCTGATGAGTTTTGGGCTGGGCAATGAGGAGCTCCCTGGGGGATGTTTGTGAACACAGCACAAGGAATTGCACAAAGGATACACTGGTGGGCATGGAGAGGGACTCGGGGAAACTGAGCTCATGCCTATCTGAGGCAAAATAAGTGAGACTCGTGGGAAGCTTGACAAACTGCACCGACGAGTTTTTCTAGTGATTAGAGCACTTTTAGCTAAATGGTATTGTGAAGAGTAAGCTCGTAAAAAGAGGAAGGTAAGATTTGCCCAGATACTTTCAAAAGTTAACTTTGAGTCTATCTTAATGTGATTCATTGAATAATCTAACCTCATGGTTCAGATTCTCTCAAAATAATATTTTCAACTCTGAAAAGCAATAGATGGTGAAAATAATTGAATCTAAATGATGTTTGAGTCTGTTTTAGTAAATATATAATTGAATCAGGGAAAATGATTTTATGAAGCAGTACTTGGAGCAGAACTGCCCAAACAATCCAGTAATGACTTTAAAATCAATGGGAAGAACATTCTAAGTCAGCAGTACCAGAAGTTAGATTATTTTTGAGTTAGGATAGAGACTGTCCTTCTGGTGAAGGATTGTGCTAGGTTAGGACACTGTGCAGTGTGTGGTGAAATAACCATGTTGCAAAGGTGCTCTGATATCGTGGTGTGCTCCATCACTTGGGTCAGCTTTCAGAAAAAAATGTGTTATAGGCATCACAGAAGGTCATTTCTTGCATACATCTTGATATATGGCAAGAAAACTCATCAGCTCTTCAGAATGGATTTCTCCTTCCTCTGGATTTTGCCTCTGGAGGCAGCCACATTTTACACAGTCCTGGCAAAAACATAAGGCTTCTAAAGCAAAATGCAGTTTGTATGGTTGAATGTAAGTATTGAAATAATACCTTGTGTGTTTGTAGTTGGGAAAGGATTTTTTTTTTGTTTGTTTTGTTTTGTTGTTTTTTTTTTAACTGGAACTTCATCTCCTTTGTAGCTGGGAAACTTTTTTAAACTGGTGTTTCACTTTCTTATTGAATGAAGAAGCGTGAAATCCCAGTAAAACTTCTGATATTATTTTCATACTGTGAAGACCAGGAAATATAAAAGCAGCTTTTCTCAGGGTATCCCGTTATTCTAATCAGCCAGAAGAGGACTGGGTATTGCATGGGTAAAAGTGGGTTATAAGATGTAAATCCCAGGCTGGTTTTGGAGCTTTGTTTCTATTGTAGCTGAGCTAGTTTGCCCTTATTGAATACTAAGCTACCACAGGTGCTGCTAAAACCTTTTTCTGGGATGTTTGTGACATTTTAAATTTTATTTGCACCTAAATCTGCATTTTGGAGTCTGAAGTCAAACAGTCCTTGCCATTGTCATTGACTTTCCTTTGGGACATGGATGCTTGGCAGACTTTATCTGCACCCCTCTGGTGGGTTTGGAGAGTGTGAGACATCTCTGCTGCTCTGTTTTTTCCTGCCCTAGGTTTGGTTCTTGATGGCAGAGTGAGCACAGACGTTCTGTACTCTGACAGCTCCATGTGTGCGAGGAGTTGATGTTTGATGTGAATTCTGGTGACTGCTGTGTGCATTTTCTGTGTCCCCGTTCCCTCTTTGGCACTGTCCTGGGTGTGTATTTCTGCATCCTTGTGTGAGCTCCATTGTGTGAGCAGCCAGCCCAACGAGACAAAGGTGCTGGCAGCCCTGGGGGTTCTGCCAGAGCCGTGCTCAGACACAAAATCTGCTCTTCATGTCACCAGACCCTGGGCAAGAACGGGTCCACGGTCCTTGCTGATGGTTTTGTCGGGGTAGTCTGGATGCAGTGAAGTTGTTAAGAGGTGATTTGCAATTGTTTTGTTCAATTTGGCACTTCGGTGTCACCCCCTGGCTTTTCGAGGTGAGCTTCTACCCCACCTTATCTGACTTTTCATGAGTGCTAAACTGTCTCCAAAAATTATTACTGGTGTGCCATAGGGAGCATCAGCTTCTTAATTGTTATAGGCAAGATTTACCCACCCTATCAAACATACCTGCAAGGGTGCTGTTGCTTTCTCCCTTCCCAAGGCTGTGATATTATATTTTCATAATGACAAAGCAGGAGCAAGCCTCGGATGCAGATGTTCTCCCGTATCATAGCAGGACTGCTTCCTGTACCTGCCACTCCAAATAAAGACAGCCTTAAATGATGCTCCAGGAATGAGGCACGGCAGCAAGGAAACCTGTGACATAAAGCCCTAAGTAGCTGGCAGAAGGAGTGAAATGCACAGCACATGTCCTCTGTGCCATGAGATGACAAATGCAACCCTCTTTAGGACTAAACAAGCGGATATCTGTCATGGGAAGGCAGCATCTTGTTGTAGGTTTCTTTTTCCAGCAGCATGTATTACAACAACTCAGAAATTTAGCCTGAGTTACAAAAATATCTTAATTTTTTGTGCTGGTTTTCTTCTAAGTTGTGCTTAGGGACTGAATTCTTCTGCTGCAGTTTAAGCAAGTGGTAGAACTGAGACATCCCTGGTGTGAGATGCTGTGGTGTGCCCAGTGATGTAGGATAGACCTCACAGTAGTGTCTGGATTGCAGAGCAAGCCAATGCATCCCCCTCTGAATGTTGCCATCCATCTGTGTTTACAGGAATTCTTCTGGTGAGGCACTAAATATTCCAGGGGCCTAACTTTACCCTGGGAAAATTCAGCAGCTCTACCTCTCCTCGAGGCTTGCGTGCCCTGCTGGCAGACATGAATGACTGGATCAAAAATTGGAACCTTTCTGAATTAACAAAAAAATCTTCCAGGAAGGGATTAGACTACAGCCTCAGGGCTTTTTTAAAAATTTTTTTATTTATTTATTTTGTGTGTGTGTGTCTTTCCTCTGCAGAAGCTGTAGGTGTAGCCTTGACTTGCTTTATCTGCTACAGAGCTGAGCTAATTTGTTGCAGGTCAAGACCAGTAAGTCTCTCTGTTTCTCTTCTCTTTGTGGACAAGAGAGATGGGAGGACAGCTCGGGGGGAATGTGGTCACACCCTGCTCCTCGATCAGGGCATGTGGTGACATTCTGGTCCGGCCCTTTATGAAGAGAAGTCACAATGTTTGTATCTCTTTTGGAGGCGGAGAGGAAAAAGAAGAAAGGCAAATCGCTGTGATTCTGCTAAGCCATGAGCAATGAGGACAAGGCAGGAGTTTTTTTTAATTTTTCTTTTTGAGCAGTGATGTGAATAAAGCCAGAAATCAGCAGCTTCTTCAGCGATGCTCTGCCCATCCCTGTTCCCACTCCCCAGCCCTGCTGCCTGGCAATATAATGTCACTTGTATTCCCATGCTTCTGCTTTGAGTGACATCTCAATGACCTGCTCAGAGCTGAAGTGTTTAATTTTTAAATAATCAGCTCCACGGGTGTGTCCTTGTCGGGCTCTGCCTGCACCCAGAATGTGTGACACCCATCGTTGGAGCTGTGACTCTTTTCTGCAGCAGGCCAGCATTACTGTGATTTATACTTCAGCCTGACTGAAGGACTTGGGTTTTAAAATACTATCATGGGAGGAATCCCACTTCGCTAAATGCATTTCATTGACGCTAATTATCTGGGACTGGGTCTGTGGTGATAAATTTGCTGTGGAAGTTGCTCTTGGTTAAATGGAGCCCATGAGACAACACTGTGTGCAGGCTCCCAGTGGTTTCTGCTCCTTTTGTGCATCGGAGGGCAAACTTCAGCAGAGGTAAAAAGAGTGATGAGACCTGCTAGGAATTTTTTAATAAAGTTTTTGGCAAAAGACAGGGTCCTGTCAAGAAACATTTTTGTTTGCAGCACATTATTTGGATGCTGCTGACAGCCCTTCCAGAACTGGATTACTAAAGATGGAGAGTGTTCAATTTAGTGAAAAAAATCTTCTGACTTTCTGATTAATTAAAGTGCCTGCCTGCATATATTTGCACATACATGTACTTGTGTGTGAAAGCTGAATTTCCCAGCTGTAATGAATGCAGTATTTGTCTGTTTGGTTGTATGGAATCCTGTTTAGTGATATGAATACTCTGCCTTTTCTTTAATGAAATTGGTAGCCCTGAGAAGTATGCATGAGGAAATACAGGCTTCTAGGATGCTGTTCAAAATGCTCCTTCTAACCAAATTTCTGACTCTGAGTCATCCAGTGGCAGTGCTTGTTGCTGAGAAAGATGACTTGAAATAAGAGGGTGGAGATCAACATCAGTTGTAGAGCAATACTTGTGATAGTGTTGTGGAGTTTTTTGTGTGATTTCTGAATTCATTGGATGCTAAATGTTTTAAGCTGCCTTTCATTCATTTGTAAAGAAGCACCTTCTACTCTGAAGAACTGACCAAGCAGGAACTCAAGAACTTCAAATCAGAGTCTTCTGCTTGGAAGGAAAATATTTACCTGGAGTTGGAATGAGTGTGGCTACTCCAGTCCTGGGCTTTGCTAGCCATGGGCTAACACAGGTTCCAGCCCTTTGGAACATGCTGTTTGCACCTTTATTCGTGCTGAGCAAGGTGTTTTCATCTCAACAAGGTTTGCTACTGCAGATCCTGCGTGATAATTACAGAATTAAGCTCTCTCTAGCGTGCACATACTCAAGGATATTCTGCCTTTGGGTTGAATAATTGCTCACTTTAAATGTTATATATGCATTTGTGGTGAGTGTATACATATGGGGGCGGGAAGGAAGAATGGGCAGGCAAAAGATGTAATTATTCAACAGAAGCCTTAGTCTTGCATTATAAATATGGATCATGACTTAAGGAGCCTGAGGACATTATATATTCATCTTCTGCTTGAATATCTACTTTTAATCCTAGATTTGCCTGAAGTGCTCACGGCAGATGTTCAGTGACATTTAAGGTCCCTGTGACGTGGGCACTGTCCCTGTGCTGGGGCAGTGGGCTCTGGCAGCAAAGGGGCTGGGGACCAGGGGATGCTGAGCTGGAACAAGGCCAGCCTGCCTTTTCCAAAGAGGGAAACTTCCCATGTACCAGCAAATGCCTCCAAGGTAAGGCGAGCACGTGTTTAGCATGAATGTCAAATCCCTCAGTTGGAAGGAGGCAATTCCTTGAGGCACTGGGGAGTGGGCTGGAGCAAACACGGATGGTGTCCACAGCCCCGGCTTTGGGCAGTGTGTGACCTCTTCCCACCCAGCTCCTCTCCTGCCTGCTCTGTCCAGCCCTGTGAGCCTCCCCAAAGAGCAAATGTGCCGCTGTGTGAGGGCACAAGGGGGGTGCAGGAACTCCAGCAGCCCTGCACATCCCACATGGCAGTGAAACAGGGAGAACTCTGAAAAGAAGAGACCTTCAAGTGCCTTCTGTCCCATTGCTGCAGGAGCAGAATGACCACAACACTGCCTGTGATTGTCCAGTCCACCACAGTGAGGACTTGCTATTCACCTTAATAATAAAAGTTGAATGCTGGGCAAAATGAATAAATTCTTTTGCAGATCATGCACCTCTCTGTTGCATCTTCGTGACAGGCTACTATAGGAGTCTTACCCTGATTAAAAAAAAGTTATTTTCTCCCACTTAGGGTTTTGAATTTAATGGTAAAGAGAGGTTTCTGCAATACATTGCCTGTAAAACCCCAGATATAACTTGTTGTGGTATTGTATCAGACATTGGGCTACATCTTGTAATCAATGTCCTGTACATCAGGTTATTCATATTGCTGAACACTTGAGTGATTTTACTCTTTAGCCCAGCTCGTGCTGTTGCACTGGAGCACCCGAGTGTGTGGCTACTTGTGGAATGAGGACTTGCTTTTCCATTGTGAGTACTGGGCTCTTAACTGAGATAAGGCTCTGGCACTGCCCTGGCAGAGACATGCAATAACTCCAAATTCTCCCTCTCTAGAAAGAAAGAAGAGATTGAGGGTGGTGTTGGTTGCTCAGTTTGTGTGTAAATATCTTTTCTCTTTTGCCTTTGGCTGCAGAGTTCAGACTCTGGAGCAGACACAAGTGCAGGTGCTGATGTGTGAGGGAGAAGATCAACTTATGGAGCTGGGGCCAAATAAATAAAACCACCAGTTTGATATCAAGAGATTTGTCTGGAAAGGATGGATTTTTTTTTTAAACCAATATATCATCTCTACTTTTCCCTGTGCTGTGAGAGGAGCCTCCCCTGTGGCAGCAGTGTCATTGCACATGTGCTGTGTTGGCAGCCTGTCTGGTGTCTGTCATGCATTTCAGTGGCAAATGATGCATGATAAAAGTTTATTTTCATTTGGGTTACTTGGGATTTGTTCAGAGCAATCTAGGGACTCTTCCCTGAAGAAGATCCTAAATCTAAAACATAATTACTCAGTAATGTTGCAGAAGACAAAGACTGAAATTATTGAGGAAAAATTAGAAATTTCCAGGAGGGAACAGGCATACTATTAAGAGATAATATTTTATGAGATAACTGACCTTTACTTGTCCCCAAGAAAAGAATGAGCTTTTATTGTATTTTTTTTTCCCACCCCATTTCTTGTGGGGGTCAGGAAGCAGCTACACATCTGTGTGTGTCCTATTTGAAACCTCACCTTTTTTCCTACTTTAAATAAGGAGTGTTAAAATATTTGAGCTAAAAGGGAAAACAAAAACAAATGTTACAGGAGCCAATGGTACAGATTTTATCTTCTTGAGGGTTTAAGCACTAAAAAATCTCTTCCTGCCCTGTAAAGCAGACGCTGAAGCTGTAACTAAAATGCAGACAACTTTTCCCACCACTATGGACTTTCCTAGCACAGTTCCTTCCACAGCTTGCAAGGCTTTCTGCATCGTGTATCGTGATAATTCAGGATTAGTTTGGAGGCAGCTCTTGTGTTAGCTTTTCTGCCCTGAGCATCTGCAGATCAGAGGTAAGAAAGAGACATCTGAAGGCAAAATACAGAGCCAAGAGGAATGTGTCCCATTTGTTTTTCTTTGGCAGAGCCTCTCTACACCCACATGCTGATAAATATTTCTGTGCCTGCTTTCAGTAAATGAGGGGTGAAGAGGACAGTGATGGCCGGTGCTGGAGGAGTGATGGGATATCTGAGGAATAATCTCAGACATTCCCCTTGCCCACACCTCAGTAACTGCACCTGGGACAGTTCACTGCATGGAAGGGTGTTCCCTTCCTGCACTTGGGGCTCTACAGGTGCTTCCTAACAGGAAAATGGAGCTGCTGAATGCTGCTGGGAGTCTGGGCATGTGCCAGGTGACCCACAGGAGCAAAGAGCTCTTCCTGCAGACACAGGGAGCTGGGGGTGTGTTTGGGGTCACAGTGTGCCCTTTCCCGAGGGACAGGGGGCTGCCAGACAGAGCTGTGCTCACTGTCCAGGTGGTGAGTGACAGCTTGGCCCAAAGCAAGGTGAAGGGTGCAGTGCCAGCAGGGGACAATGGGTGTTTTGGGGCTTTCCCTTTGAGCCTGCAGGGCTGATTAAAGGAGTCTGACTGGACAATGTGTGATNTGTAACCTACCCCTAATCCTACCCTTCCCTACTCCCCGGTGGTTAAGGGGGTTTCTCCCCACCTCCTGTTATCTGGCCCCAGATCGTCCCTAGAACTGGGGGCTCTCGGGGCCATCTTGCCCTCTTTCTGCCTTGGACCCCTTCAGAAATAAACGTCTGGAATTTCCAGGAGAGAGGAACTCTGGATTCTTTGTCTCTGGGAATGCCAGGGCTATCCGGCTCACTGGGTGAGTGAGAACTGTGCCTGACACCGGCTCGGGTGTGAGAAAAGCCTTTCTGTACAGCACCAGAGCAGTGCTGGCTGCAGTGATCTCTCACAGCCATAGAGACACTTTGGGTAAATGCAGAGCCTTGTTCCACCCCTCCTCACCCACGGCATTAAATGTGCGCTAGGATGGGTCCCGAAATGTGCTGTGTCCCCAAAGCTGCTGCCATGATCCCTGCTGGGATCTTCCCTGGTGTGGCCGGGTGCTGCTGTGTGAGGAAGCAAGTCAGCGTGGTGCTGCAAGGTGTCATCTGCTGCTGCCTTGTGAAATGGAGAGGTGCAGGCAGCGAGCTTATCCAAAATAGCATCCACAGTCCGATAGGAAACCGAGCTGGCTTTTATCCTGCGCTCTGTTAATCCCAGCACTATTTCCTTGTGCTCTCTCTGAGTAACCAGGCTGCTGTCCACACAGTTGTGTGTTGTTTGTATAGCACCATGGGGATGTTTGATAAGGGCTGAGCCCAGAGCAGCCCCTGGGCTCCAGTGTCGTGGGGAATTTTCCATAGATTACTTTTGTGGAGATTGCTTCAAGCTCTCCGTCACTGTTTCTGTACCAGTGTTACAGAAACGCAGTCAGGGGACTGGGAAAGAAAACTGCAGTCAGAATTACAGAATAAGAGAATGGTTTGGATTGGAAGGGACCTTAAAGATCATCTGGTTTCAACTCTTCTCTATTCATTGTATAATGTATGTACGTATAATGAATTTGTGAGTGGAAGATGTATGGAGATCAACTCCCACGCCTTGATGGATAAAAAACGGCTCTCGGGCAGGTGTGTGTGGGTGAGGCAGTTGCTGAGGTAATGCCGAAGCTCGAATGGGAAAAGTGCCCATTGAGCCAGCTGGGGAAGGGCTGGGGAGTTGAAGACTGGGACCCAGTTCTGGATTTTGCAGTTGGGCCAGAAAGGCATGAGTAGTCCCAGTAAGCAGGCAGCCCTGGGCAGTGCTTTGTGTGGCACCAGCTGTCATTTCCCACCTTGCCTGATGCTGAGGTTTGTAGAGCAGTGTGGCTGCAGCGCTGGAGTTCTTATTCCCTGATTTTACTGCTGCTTCTCTTAAAAGTAGACGTGTGTCAGGAATTGAATGACTGAGAGACTTCATGTAACTCTATTAGGCACGTCGTGGGAAAAGAAAATATCTTCAAGTTTTTCCTCAGAATGAAATAATTCTGTGCTTGAAGCTGCTAAATTAAAAAGGTGTTCCTTTTATATCCATATTCCCTCCTTTTTTTCCCCCCTCTTGCCCGATGCCACAAAAGTACAAGCTCAGGGTGAGAAGTGTTTTGTGGGACAGCAAACATGTTTTCTAACTAGCCTTGGCCCTGAGCTCAAACATCACATCCAAGCACTCTCAGCATGGGTAGAATGGAGAATTCAGGTTTGGATCTAACTTTGAAGTTCAGACCCTGTATTAATAAAATAATTCTAGTTCTTTCAAGGTTTCAGCTTCATTTTTGCTCTCGATTCATGCTCAAAGGAGGGATTTTCAGATTGCCAAAGGCTGTGGGGTATTTCTGCCAATGAGTTCTGGGACATTCACAGTAAACAGCTTCCTGGCACGTGGGCAGCGCGCACAGAAATGCTCAGGAGTGGGAGTGAGGCATCTCTGGAGATACTCGTGGTCTCTTATGTTCCTGTGATGTGCTGTCATGGGCAGCTTCTGGTGTTTTGTACCCGAGGTCTCAGTTTGTCACAAGTGGTTCCCTAGGATTTTGTGCTCTGGTGAAGTACTGGGATGAGTGTTATAGGAGCTTTCTGGATTTCCTGATTTCCACTGAAGACTAAATATACATACAGCTAGAGAGATCATGAGCACTTGGGTATAAATTGCTGACTAATCTGCTGTTCTTTTTGCCTGCCACTTACTGATGAGGTCACACCTGCACTTCCCAGGTTTCCAGCCTAGTTCCCAGCAGGTTTGTGCTGATGCTGGGTTGCAGGGTGGCTGTTTCCTCCTCATCCTCTCTGGCCCTCCTGAAATCCTTCTGGATTTGTTTTCATGCAGCTCCATCACACCAGATAGCTTGGGATGAGGTGGGGAAAAAGCCAGGCAGTGTTGGTTGTCATTTGTTAAACCCCTTGTTCTTTGCACTGGAACAACTGAAACTCTCAGGACTCTGCTCCATCCTGGTGCTATTGCCAGCACTGTGGAGGAGAAAAAAACAACCCTACGCTTTAATTCTTACAGACTTACAGAACTGCAGAAAAGTGTGTTTTGTCACATCTGGATATTTTATGTGTTATTCTTTAGCTCTGAGAGGAAACTAAAAATGAAGCGATCATAGAAAAGGCTGAGTTGGAATGGACCCACAAGGATCATGCAAGTCCAGCTCCTGAGGGTGTTTCCTTTGCATGCATGCACCTATTGTATAGATATGCATTATAACAACATGGTTTCTTTGAGAATATATGGTTTATAGAACAGCACTGCACACCTGGTCCCATCTCTGACATATCACTTTCAGTAAACTATAACAGAACTGGACATTTCAAGGATAGCTGTGCTGCTTTTCCTTCCCACTCACATTGCAGCCTACTCATTCCTGTCCTTTCTTTTCCCTGCTTCTATATTTAGCTTACAGATCTCTTGGATCGTGCTGCTGAAACTGATGGAGGAATTTGGCCACTTAGGTGGCAGCTGCACCTATATTTAGAAAATACTTCTAATGACTCCAGTGCCCCACTGAATTCTACTTTCCTTACAGTGATGCTTATTTAAAGAGTAGAATATTAATGAGCTCTGAGATTTGACATCCATACTGCAATTAAAATAATTGCTTAATTAAGAGGATAATTTAATGCTTACTAACAACACTTGCTGCGCAAAATAAGATTTATTTTCACCTCATTGGTATAGACCTAGACCCAAGCTCTGGACCTGCATATGTGCTAAATATAGTTTTTTTTCCTAAAAGTTATAATCAAGTAAACTAAGGGTCAAAAAGTTTGTGACCCATATGCCAAATCTTAGGAGCCTTTCCCATGGTTGTGTATAGTAACTAAACAAATTCTTCCAGCCTTTGTTAACTTTATATCCTTACCCAAAGTGAAAGAAGCAGTAATGATGAATGAGGTGAGCAGTTATCTTCACCAAGGCCTTGGGACTAGATTTGCTGTATGTTGCTCTAGAAGGATTTAGAAGTGATAAATTTTTTTTAGTAAATCAGGAAACTTCAGATGCTTTGATCATTGTGCAATGGATTTTTTTCTGCTTTTGCTATATGTAATCTTCCTAGCTGCGCATTCTCTTTGAGATAATTAAATAAAATACTATGTTTGGCTTCTACACAAACCTGGAATTTTTTTTTTCTTTTCTCCAGCAGGCTTTTTTTAGCATTTCCTGATATTTTGTCCTGTTTAGTCATGGGCTGTCATCTACTTATTGCCATGTAGGTGTAAATTATCGGGGAGCAGTTGCGTTGTGAGATTCGTGATTTGCTGCTTGCTCAAAACATAAGAATTGACATCATGTGAGGTTTTTTAGCTTTCCACTATCACAAGATGTTCTCTCTTTGTCTTTCACTGAGGCTGTGATGACACTGCCAGTCCCAATCATTATCTTGAAGGTGACCCTTACTTTGGTGTTTGTCACTCCTTTCTCATTAAGCTGGTTTTACCTGTTATGTTTGGGGAATTATATAAACATATTAGGGCTCCTTTATGAAGAGGTACTGCTGTAATTTTCTGCAGTTTTCTGTCATTTTATTCTAAACTCACAAGTCCACAACAGATTTCAGTAGTGATTTTTTATAATCTACTGTTCCAAAAGAGCCTGTAAAAATGAAGTTATCTTCTATTAAATACAAGGGTGCAAGTGGCTATATGGACATTGGATGTATGGCAGTTTTGGGCTTTTTTTTCCAGTTTTGTTCTGGGCATCCCCTTGAGGACTAAGGGGATGAATGATTAAGGAAACATGGTGAAAATGCCAGAATTGGTTTTGATCACTCAGTAGGTGGAAGCTTTGTCTGAACCAGTGCAACCACATGATGTCATATTTTGGCCAAGGTTTGGCTTTTTAAAATTACCTCTGACTGCTTGGATTAACTTTATAGGGATTCAGATGAGTGCAGGGTTTTAATATGGACCATCTTTAGCTGACCTTCAAGGAAACCCTTCATCAGGTTCTTCCTTATCCCACACTTGACTAGCTGCACTTAACCGTGAAACTGCACACGCAGAAAACCCTACTTTTAAAAATAAATAAGGAGGGAGAGGAGGGGCGAACTAAATGGCAAGGGGAAGAAAGACATAGCTAAAGAACTGCCTAAATCAGGCATTTCCCCCCCAGTGTATCCTGTCCTTGAAGGAAAAACAAGGATTCAGACCAAGGGGGACTTGACTTTGCAGTGCCTGAGGCAGAGGAGGAGTCAGGTGAGCATCTCTTGTGGTTTAGGAATGGTTCTTCTCCGATTTAATGCTCCCATCCTTCACAGCAAGCTGCTGCAACTCAAGGAGCAGCCTTGGGGAGTGTCCAGAGAGCCTCAGGAAAGGGGGAATGCCGTGGATGTGCGAGGAAAACTTCCTCATGTCAGCTTGCCTGGGGGAATATCAATAAATCCTTTGCCCATCTCCTTCTCATGGCTCCTGCCTATCTCTGTCCTTATCGCCTTCCCAGCGATCCCACAGCTTTCTTTGGAATTTGAAAGTCACGCTTTGGCTACTTTCTCCTGGATCTAAAAATGCTGAGCAACGGGGCTCTTTTGCAATAAATCCCCTTTCTGCTTTTTAGCTCTGTCTTCCAACTTCAGAAATAGTTTCCCCTCATTGACTTGAGCAAATATAATAAATACAAGCAGTTGAGTCATCCTGAAAGGGCATTGCTGGGGATTTTTTTTGGATGAATCATTTTAATTGGCTTCTTTGAAAACTGCAATTTTTTAAGCATTAAAAATTAATTAAGCGAGAGGAGGGAACACTTATGGGCAGTGTGCCTTTATGAGATTAACTGATATTTGAGAAGTGGAATTAAAAATCGTATGGAGCCAGGTAAAATGATATTTTCTTCATAAAAATGTTCTCAAGTGGAGAGTATAAAGAAAATTGATCAGGAACTCTGATTAATTAAAGAGCTTATAATGTGGCACAAAACCTCTCTAACTGTACAATTGTCTTCTGGGTAGAGAAATGTGCAAAGCCTGAGTCCTGACCAGCATAAATTAGCCCACACCTGAATCCTAGAAGCTGTTTTTTACGGTGGGAGGGAGAAAATAAATCTATAATGCATAGTCTACATCCCCATTTAGTGTTTTTGCATTTTTCCAGGGATGTGACTAAAACACGTGCAGACCAACCAACTCTAAAAGCTGAAGAGATTGAGTGACCTTTGTCTTCAAATGTCCCCCACGGCCAGAAGCTCCTTCAGTTAAAGACTTGTTTTAAATTTCATGTTTTGGGTTTGCAAGGTTTTCAATGCCTGCCCGTGTTCCCTAGAAGCAAATTAAACTGGAACCCTTCCCCAGCATTTGTTGGGATTTGAAAGTCTGCTGAGTAACGCTCATTGCATGTGTTTTCATTTTGTGGGACAGCTTTTCCCCACAGGTCTGTGCAATTTTTTGGACAGAGATTTAATTGTGAGGCAGCTGGTCTGATTGTAGACCAACCCTTTTAGTTCCTCTGCGGGAGAAGCGAGTTGTACTTTGAATTGCAGGATTACATATGGTTTAGTTCAGTGTCAGGGGAGGAAATAGGTGAAGTTTTATACAATCCTGGCTGGCTAATATTTAACAATAGTTATTCTGGAGTGCCTGGAGGAAGAGCTGATTCTGTGTTCTGTGACTTGGAGAGCTGTTCCCTTGGGTGGGAGCTCTGGAGTTCTGTGCAGGATTTTCCCCTCAAAGATGAACCTCTGCTCCAGCTTGCAGGTGTGGAGATTAAGGCAGTGATGTTTGTCCAAAAGGAAATAGTCTAATTTCATCCAGACGACTGTGGGCAG
Organism: Pardalotus punctatus; assembly: GCA_013400915.1. Classification (NCBI taxonomy): domain Eukaryota; kingdom Metazoa; phylum Chordata; class Aves; order Passeriformes; family Pardalotidae; genus Pardalotus; species Pardalotus punctatus. The sequence goes on along the minus strand of VZTX01005877.1, from coordinate 22,997 downwards.
CTTTTGTTTTCCAGGATTGAGTGGAGTGATGTATCATCATCCCTCCCAACAAAAATAATCATGAGGTTTTCTGTAGTTGCAGTGTTTAAGGATTTTTCTTTCTCTCTCATGGAGAATATAGACAAACTGTACTTTCTTAATCTCTGTGTTTAGTGTTAGAGGTGTACAAGCCATAACCAATAGGTCTTTGGGGGTGGATTGTCTTTGGCCAATGGACACTTGTTTATTACTGTGTATAAAAAGAACTTCTTGTAAATAAAACCTTCTTCTTCGCCATCTTGAAGCCTGTCTGCCTGACCTCTCTACCTGCTTCCACAAATCCCACGAACAACAGAAAAGCAAACCATAGTTTTCTTGATGCATTTTTTTTTTTGTTAGAGCCATCTAGACTATTAAAAATTTTTCTTCCTTTCCCACACACCAAGCTTCTTATTTTTATCATATTTTTCTTTTCCTTTCCCTACCACTCATTTTTTTCGTTTGTTCAGTTTTAGAAATGCGGGAAAAGAGACAGTCTTTAGGTAGAGAAAAAGAACAAATCCAGGATTTATTTTCTGCTTAAGGTGGTACTACCTCAAAACTTTACATGAAATTTTATCAAAGAAACTCTTTAGGCAGCACTCTGCTTTTGATTGGTTTTAAATACAATGTATGAGTACAAATTGTCATTTCAGAGCTGTGATGGAAATCTTGTGGTGGCTCTTGGAAGCAAATCCGATACTTCCTCACCTCTAGGAACCAGACACTAAGTGGTGTCTTGGTCTTCTTTGGTCATCTTGGTCTACTTTTTGAGTCCCATGTCTTTCTCCTTTTCCCACCACCTGCTCATCTTTCCCTCCTGTGACCAAAAAAAACAAAAAAGAGGATTAAATATAGGTTGGGATATCACTTTTGTGGCTGTCAGATGAACTTGCAGTGTCAGAATTAGCTGGTTGGAGGGGATAATTTCTAATTACTAATCCCTTTTTCTTCTTATAGGCATAGAGAGCGGAATCTGATTCTTCTTTTAGATATAAATTATGCATTGTTATTAAACAGTAATCAAATGATTCAAATGCAATTTAATTTTTAAATTAAATCATTTAAAAGCATTCTTTTTTTAAAACACCAGCCCTTAATAAAATGCTGCTTTCTGCTGCTCTTTTATCAAGAACTTTATTCACAATGCTGAATATTTTATGGTGCCAGGGGTATTGAATTATCTCCTCTGATATTGCCAATGTGATTAAAAAAAAAAAGTCTCTACTGTAATTTCTTTACTCATTTTGATGCGAAACTATCCAGTAATTCATTAAATAGGAACGTATTGCTTTGAAAATGCAAATGAATAAAGCACCATGAGCATTAAAAAATAGCAGCCAAGGAATTATCTGATCTATTAACTGATTTGCATTTAATTCAATTACTTGGGAATGTCATTTCCTTGCTGCTGGGCCGTGCTCGGGGGGCTGGGTCAGTGCTGTGTCACGGGGGTCTCCCCCAGCCCTGCCCGGGGGTCTCAGCTCGGCTGCTGAAACTGTGGGGCTGTGGGGCTGTGGGTTTTGTCCTCGGTTAAATCCCGTGTTGGGCTTTGGGCACGGATCCAGCGTATGGGCAGGGGGGGTTTGTGTAAGGTCTGCGAGGGCTCTTCCAGCATATAAATAAAATAAATAAAAGAAATAAAATAAAATAAATAAAAGAAATAAA
>VZTX01005877.1:0-20653 GCA_013400915.1 Pardalotus punctatus | reverse complement strand
TCCCCACAATGCTTCTCTGAGGTGTGTAATGACTCAACTGAACTGACCCCTCCTAAAACATATCCTTCCATCTGCTGCTGCTCGTATTTTATTAGTTATTTCTCTGATGGAATAGAAACACTCTAGTGTTGTAGAAAGCTGTTGCAGTGTTTGTGCTGTGCTTGGTTACCCCAGAGCGAGCAGGTTTTAAAAGATGAGAGCCTTTCAGTGCATTATTGCTCTGAAGATATCCATTGTTATTATTATTATTATTATTTGTGTTACATTTAACCCTGGAAGCCCCAGACACTGCCAGGGATCCAGGGGCAGCCACAGCTGCTCTGGGCACCCTGTGCCAAGGTCTCCTCACACTCACAGGGAAGAATTTCTTCCCAATATCCAACCCAAACCTCCTCCCTGTCAGTGTGAAGCCATTGCCCTTGTTGTCTCATAGATAAATAATCTCTCCCTCTTTTTGCACGTGCCTGCTCCAGGATGGGGCCATGTCAGGGTGCCAGAGTCCCATGGAATGTGTGAGCCCTTCGGGACCAGCAGGCTGGGGCAGGAGCCAGGCAAGGCTGATCTGGGCAGCCATTCTTGGTGGTTTTTTTTAGCCCACTGCAGCCATGAGGTGATAAAAGAGCCCTTCACTCTTGTTTCACATAGTCCAAATGGTGTAAAAATAATGAAAACACACGAGTGAGTTACACTGACCATCGAGAAATACATTAGTATTGTGAGCAGCTTGATTCTAAAGCTGTGAGTAGGGTTTAACAGGTAGAAAATTCTGCTCGGGTTGCAGCAGCAGCAGGAAGATTGGGATTATTGGGATTGAGAATCTTATTGCTGCAGCAGTTCTGAGGTAGCCTTGGGGAAGGAAGGAAGATATTTGCTTTCTGCTTTTGTCAGTCCCAGGGCTTTTCTTCAGGGGATAAGTTCTTGGAAAAATGTAAACTAATATGTAATAAGAAAACTAGTGAACTAAAATGTAAACTAGATGATCCATGATCATCTAGTCCTTTTAAAAATTCAGTCTGTGGTGATGCCTTTTATATGGAGATTGCTATGAAAGAGCTAAATGTTTGCAACGGGCATTGTAATTCCATAAATATGGACTTTACATCCTCATTTCCCAATATAATATAATATAATATAATATAATATAATATAATATAATATAATATAATATAATATAATATATCTCAGATGTCGTGGTTGCCATTTTCCTGATGCTCACTGTTTCCAGCCACTCACATCTTCATTTTGCCTTCTGCTTTTGGTTATTTAGATTTCTTCTTGTTAAATGTTACCAAAGAAATAGCTGTTGCTGCTGCCAGCAGTGCTGGGAGATTTTTGTTCAGGTCCTGCCTTATATATTTCAGAAGACAAGAAAATTTCCCTTACTGATTCTATGTCCTGATTCTCCCTGGGCACAAACAAATAGCCAGTCTAATAAAAATCTTTGAGCAATATTCACTTAGTGAATTCCATCCCTGCCAGCTCAGTGGTTCTGTGGCAGTGACAGTTTTTGTATTTCAGACTTTACCCAGGACATTTCTCTCTCAATGTGTCTTCCTTGTTGAACAAGCTGCATTTTCTAGGGAATCCAGGCTACCCCTTTTGGAATTGTTACAAATATTTCTGCATATGGGTCCAGCCAGCAATGAGTTTTTCTTAGTCTGGGATGGAAGAAAAGGCAAAAAATTATGCTTAAAAGGCAAAAAATATTAAATCCGTATTTGTAAAAATGTAACACTTTTGTGTGAAAAACCACACTTTTAAAAATTGATATTGGACAAAAACTTTTGAGAGCATGAACATGAAATGCAACCTTTGATTTCAGACCAAACAGAGGTTTTAGTCAACAATGAAGTTCCCCTCCAGACACACTTTATTGATTCTGCTATTGGGCCATTCTTTCCCCCATCCTTTGCATTGCATATCTCTACTCCAAGCTGATTTTTATATCTCCCTTAATACAAAGTGATGATAAAATAGACTTACTAGTGTATTTCTTGATGGTCAGTGTAACTCACTCATGTGTTTTCATTATTTTTACACCATTTGGACAATGTGAAACAGGCACTGCGCTGAATCTGGTCCGTGCAACTGCATTGAAAATCCTTTTAGACCATAATGGTCACAAAACCCCAATATTTTCTGAGGGTGTGGTAGAGAGAAAGCCAAATCCTGTGTGGAAATGTTCCTTTTGAGAGAGGGGCTGCTTTTCCCTTGCCACCTATTAAAAGGCAGTGTTTCAGGGGATAAAGCCTTGAAGAGATAAATATTCCATTTTTACCTGATTGGCACCCGCTGCATGGGGAATAAATCAACGGGATGTGGGAACAGCAGCTGAGTCAGAGGTGCTAGAGAGCAGCAAAAGTTTCCTTCCATGTTGGGGGATGCTGAAAGGGGGGAACCTCGCAGCAAACCAAGCAAAGAAGAAAAGGCACGGTGTACCCCACAGTGTACCCCTCAGCTGCTTTCTTTTGTTTTTCTTTCCCCAGGAAACTCTCCCTGCACTCTTGTCGAGGACTTCCCATCACTCTTTTCCCATACATCAGAAGCCTTAGGGTGCTTGGGGTGGAAAATGGATTTTGCGATGCCATCAAAGTCTTTAACGCCTTTAGCATCGGCTCTGTTTGTGGGGTACCAGTTCCCCTGATTTACAAGGAAGGGAATGCCCCTAACATTTACCCTGTGAGCACAGCATCTCTGATTCATCTCCTGGCAGCTCAGCTCCAGCCAGATTTTCATTTTGACTGCTTCCATGCAGAATAACTTCTCTCTTCTGATCCCTGAGCTAACCAGCATGTTGACAGGGACAGTAAAATCATGTTCTGGAGAAGCTGAGGGAAAAACATGGCTGCAACCCCCTGAGTGTGTTTAGAGAGATGAGGGCATCAGCCCACTGCTGGAAATAAAAGAAATTACAGATAATAAACATACTAATAATTAGCATGACCTTCATCAAACAAGTTAATTGTGATGACAATTGGAGTTACTTGAAATCAAGTGTAAATTAGTTTAAAGAAGTAACATTAGGCACTATTTTTGGTGCTGCTTTATCAGCAGGAGGGAAACCAACAGCTTCAAACAGTTTTGGGTAAGGATCCAAAAAGTATGAGGCAATTCCAAATGTCTCTATGGTCTAGAAATGAGGCTGCATCAGACACTGACAGCCAGGAATGCAAACCTCCTTCACCAGAGGAGAGGACAGAGGAGCAGAAACCAAATGGTTTTGAGCACTGACTTGAGCCCTGTTACTTGGTCAAGCTTCTGAATGCTTTTTATGACATGTGTCAAGCTCTTTGTTTTAAACCTTATGTCCTTTTATACTAATGTATGTCTCTTATTTCCCTTTCCTCCTTGGGTCGTGGTGGGTATTGTTTCTAGGATTTCATCTTCTTCTTGTGGTTTTTTTTTTGGTTTTTTTTTTTTTGTTTTGTTTTTTTGTTTTTTTTTTTAATTCAGAAATTAAATTACAGCTAAACACTCATATGGTCTGAATAACAGAATAACAGTGTAATGTGTATTTAGTTGCTAGTAAAGTTAGAGCAATAATCACAGCGAAATTCAGTATAATGTCTCAGTAAGCTTAACAGGTAGTGAAAGTGTGCCTGAGTTTTTGGGAAGTTTTCCCTTTGCCTGCCTAGAAGCTTTCCTACTTGAAGAACCCCTGGCTAACCAGACCTGGTCACAAATTCAGAGTTCCCCAGCACACGCTTGGCCTTACATTAGAAGTGCCCAGAGGATGTGGGAGGGCTCAAGGCTGGGTGTTGAAAACTTTTCCCCAAATGGTGAGTTCCCTTTGGACCCTATTGAAACACTTGTCTCCAAGATTCCGATTCCTTGAGTTGTAAAAACTGTGCCACATGACAGAGGGAAAGGCTGATGGGCTGCTGAAATATGTGCATTTGGTGCTGCCTCGTGGGTTCCAATGATGAATTTATTTCCCTAAACGCCTATTTTATTTTAAATAGGTAATGTTGCCAGACTGCTCTATACCTATTCTATACCTAACCTTTCCTCCGTGTGTCTCTGCACCTGTGGAGCAGGTTGGACCCAAAAGCATCCCCCAGTTCCCAGGTGGTGAAACAATTATTGAATGCTGTGCTGACATCAGGAGCTGAACCTGCAGGAAGATCCTACTGGTTATGGCTTGTACACCTCTAACACAAAACACAGAGATTAAGAAAGTACAGTTTATCTGTATTCTCCATGAGAGAGAAAGGAAAATTCTAAAACACTGCAACTACACACCCCCAGTGTCCCCAGAGGAGCTCTGCTCCAGCTGCAGTGAAAGGCATGTGCTGGGTGGGATCCTCGTGTGCTGCAGAAACCACTGCACAGCAACTTCATTTGGGGTGAAGGAGCCCTTTAAAATTCAGCACAGCCAGAGAAAAGGTGCTTTGCAAAACCCTGTTCTGCTCCTGTCCAAGTGCAAGGGCAGAAACACCGATGAATTTAGCCACTGGGCTGGTTTTCCAGGCTTTGGCTGTGATAGCTGGAGTAAGTGATCATCCTGTCTCCTTTACTGCAGAGCATTTCGATCTAAAGTGCGGGACATGTGATTTTCCTGTTCACAGAGCACAAAGCAGACACCTCGCTGGGAGAAAAGTGTTTAGTCTGGGTGAGAACCGCTCTTCGTGTGCACGCATGTGATTTATTTATAATAGATAATTCCTGCCAGCCAGATGATTTCTCCCAGCTCCCTTTCAGCCGGAGCCAGGGCGGTCTTTGTCGGTTATGTAAGGTCTGGTAAGTGTGGTGCACAAGCAGCAGCCTTTAATTTTCATTCCTGTTGGAAAACGAGAAGAGCTATCCGGCTTGCCCCATGAAATAATAGGGTTGTGTTGGAAAGGCTGCTGCCCAGCTGGGAGCACAAAGCCCTGCACTCTGTGAAGGTGAGGGAAGCTTGGGGAAATCACGGTGCTCCAGCAGAGCTTTTTACCAAAAACACACAGCCAAGCAGCTCCCAGAAAGGAGAGAGCGCCACTTTCAAATCAGCTTTCCTCCCTTTGGTGTTGTTCTGGCTTTGTCCTCATCTTCACAGGCAGAAAGGACACTCAGGTTCTCCAGAAAAGGGGCAGTTCCCAGGCCGTGGGAGGTGGATGTGCAGGGGCATAGTCCTGCCAAGGGGGGATTGATTTACAACTTATCTACTGTATTTCAATCATGGCTTTGTAAAGTTGTTCATTTCTACAAATGGAGTAGAACTATAAACCTGACTTCGAAGGTCCTCTGAAAATTAAGACTGAAAATGAGATTCTAAATTGAGATTATGATACCATTTGGGCACTTTGGCCATGAAGACAGGCTGAGAAAGTTTGGGTTCTTCACCCTGGGGAAGAGGAGTTGGTGTGGACAGCTCACAGCAGCTTCCAGTAGCTGAAGGGGTTCTTTATCGGGAACTGGAGTGAGGGAAAAGGAGTAATGGGTTCAAAGTGAAAGAGGGGAAATTCAGATTAGATGTATGGAAGGAATTGTACCCTGTGAGGGTGGGCAGGCCCTGGCACAGGGTGCCCAGAGCAGCTGTGGCTGCCCCTGGATCCCTGGCAGTGCCCAAGGCCAGGCTGGATGGGGCTCTGAGCACCCTGGGATGGTGGAACATGTCCCTGCCCATGGCAGGGGTTGGAACTGGCTGATCTTTAAGGTTCCCTTCAACCCAAACTGTTTTGTAATTAAATAGCATAACTGCATAATACCTTAAGTTTCCTAAAAACTAGGCATGGTAATTTTTTTTTTTTTTTTTCAATGTAAAGTGAGGAGATTTTATATCCTATGGTCTGTACAGACATTTCTCTGTCAAACAAATGGTATCACTTCACTCCCTGCTTTTATTCATCCCATCCATAGTAATATAAGTGATCGACCCAGGCTGAAAAAGAGTTTGGAGTGGGTCAGATTGGAGGGGAGGATGTGTGGGTGGAGAATTTCTCTGTCACATTTTTCGTGGTGGCCCCGAGGTGCTGTGCCAATTGCTCATAGCCTCCTGTCCCTCAGGCTGGCAACTGGAGCTGGGGGTGAATTACACAACCCTGAACCTGTGTTGTCTTTGCACAGACATTTGTGACTTACATCCACTTGGCCATGTCTCATTTTTCAATAACAATGACTTGTGTGTTTTACAGTCTTTAATACAAATACCTGTATTCTGGACATTACCAAGGGAGTGAAATGGTAATAATGATTCTTATCCTTTATAGCACCATAGTAGGTGCTATAAAGGATAAGAATCTTTGCAAACCTATTAGTTTGTGAGGAGGGGACCTGTGTTCCCTTGCTAAGGAGAGGTCAGAGGGGAGAAGAGGCTGAAGTGATTCGGACTAAGGCTGTTACAGGGGCTTTCAATTTGCTGCCACGTTTTTAAACAATTTACCATCCTTTCCCACAAACTGCAAGCAGAGGGACAATGCACTGTAACAAACATGGCCTTGCACTCCCTCAAATTTCAGCAGGCTATTTGTGTGTGTGCAGAATGGGTTGGAAATAAGGCGGATTTGGGAGACTGGTGCAGAGGAAAACTTATCCCTGTGCTGGTATGACAGAACAAAGTAAATGTTCCCCAAATGGCTCCGAGGCAAGGCCATTTCCCTGCTCTCCTGAGCTGCACCAAGCTGTTGTTCAGGCTTTACCCAGAGAGGAGAACGACTTTGGATGTTACAGCTGCACTTTTAGTCAGCCTGTTCCATGTGAAATTTAAACTCCACAGTGTGGCTGCTCCAGTTGTGAGTTCTCTCTCTCTTCCCCACCCCCAGTCAGGGGAAAAGGTTTTATGCAAGAAGAGGGGAGGAAGAAAAGAATATTTAACTATAATCTGCCTCTGGCAAGTCATGTTCTATTTAAAACTTCCCTGCACCCAAGCAGGCCAGCGTGGCAGACGGTGCAACGTGAGAGCAGAGCTGGCTCAGTACCTGCACGAGCATCCCAGGCTGCCTTTGCAGCCTCCCCTGGAGCCCAGAGACCCCAGACCTGTCTCCACCTCCATCCCTCCCGCAGGAAATCTCCATCACCTCTGCAGGGGCATAGAGCCCCTGGTGAGCACGTGAAGAATTTGATACAAAAGTTGGTGCTAGACTCTCACTCCAGTTTAAACCTGGATTTGCTCTTCTTTTCTCTGGCTGTCATGCTCCTTGTTTGCTTGAGTCTTTTCCCCTCACGTTCTTTTCCCCTTATTTTAAGCCAAAGGTAATTGAATGCTTGTCCTTGGTCTCCTAAAACACTTTCCTAGGCTTTATCTCCCGAACAAGTCATGAGTAAAGACCTTGACTGTTTAATACATAGGTTTGCACTTGATTTTCCCCACCCTCGAAGGAGGAATTAAATAAGGGATCACTCCTTTTTTGTTCCACTAAAGCTGATGCTGAGGGGCCCTACCCTTTTTCCCCTTTCCTGAAGGGAAGGTGGGGATAGTGAGCAGCAGGATCTCAGTGTTTCCACTTTGTTGAAGTAAATCTGACAGAAGATTGGCGAACTGGCCTGACTCCTGTTTCCCAGCCCTGCCCTGGGGTCTTCCCTAGCATTGCCACCTGGAAGCATCCACGCTTGGCAGGTTGGTGGGAGGCAGCAATGTCTCTTGGAGTCCTGTGCTGTCCAGCCCAAGGAGACAATGTTGTCTTTTCCCTCCCTTCAGTCCCAAAATATATTTTTTTTTCTGTGCTGATAGAAAAATAGTGACAGTAATGGACTTTCCCTGGGGATGTTTGTTTTATTTGCAATTATAATTAGCAGCACTAATATGTTTACTCTTTCTGATAATGTATGGAGAGACATTTTGATTTTTGTTTTCCTTTGTAAGTCTCTACACTGTCAGAACTGCAAAACACACTCTCTGCTGTCTCTTGTCACACCAGCTACCCTTTCAAATGCAGCTTACTCCATTTCTGCTGTCACTGAATACCATTGCCCCTTTTTGTCCAAAGCCTGTTGTTCTGTTAGTCTAAGTCTTGTTGGTTTTTTCCCATTATGAAGAGAAGTTGATGGTCAGGATCTCTATTGTAAATAAACAAAGGTGGATAAAAACCATAAGCTGTCTTTCACTGAAGCAAACAAGGGACTGTTTCTGCAGAGGCAGGTTTGGATTTACAAAGCAGGCACTGGATAATGGCAGAATTTCCAGTGACAATCTATAGGAACTCTCCATGTTTGTGGAAATATGGTGGATGTGTCCTGCAGTTTGGAGGAATAGTGCTGGTGCTTTTTGTTTTGGTTTCTTTTCAAATAGTTACAAATCTCTGTTTCACTAATAAGCTTACTTGGCACATGAAGTCTCTCATGGTCTAATTTTCTTTTCATTCTGCCTCTATGAAAAATAGAGCTTTGTGGAGTCAGTGCTATGGACTGATTTAGAATTCAACATTTTTCTGCAGCCAAGGTTTCTGCTATGAGCGAGTCCATGAGAATATCCCAATTACCTATTGATTTGTATCAGCCAGGTTTCACCACTTCGCTGAAAATCCTGATTTGCCAAGAAGCACCGTGTGCCAGAAATGTCTGTGGCAGTTTCTTTGACCAACCTCCCTCAGTTTTTGGCACCCCCAGCACACTGTTTGTCTTTAATGGGTGCAGATATATGCTCCTGCACCAGAGGTATGACTAGGCATGCAAAGCATCCATTATGAGCAGGTTCTGATTTCCTCTGTTCCTGTGCTAGTTAAGCTGTCACAGTTCCTAGTGCCAAGAAATTTTCCCTTTTATGTTTCTTAGACAAACACAGTAATTGCCCACACCTCTGTGCTTACATTAAAAGGAGGTTTTTTGTCTTTTTTTTTTATTTTTTTTAAATAATATCAGTTCTAATACTGGGCCTAATCCTGGGATATGTCAAAGTCTCTGATCTTAGCTGTTTTACTGAAAGCTGTGATTAACCTCTTGGCAAAGCTGTTTGAAACAGCAGGAGGGACAGAGCTGTTGAAATAGGGTTACAGACAGGTTTTGGGTCCTTGACTGGATCCCTAGCTGAGTCTTTTCCTCCGTGCCGTGCTCAATGAGCTCAGTATCGCTTCTTGACTTGGCTTTTCCATCGAGGTTTAACAGTCTGGTGGCACAGTGTGTCCTTTCCCAAAAATACAAAATACACCTCCCGTTTATTCAAAGCCTCCTGAGTCGTGTCTAACCTCACTCCTGTTATTTAGGAGCCAAAGCACCGTATGCTACACACAGGCTCTGCTAAAAGAACATCTAAGTTAAGCACTAAAATGGTGGGAAGTGGCAGATTTATGGTCAATTCAGCTGCTTTTATACCTGTGTTGAGGTGACCTCTGTAATTACTGGATTGTGCTTGAGTCTTTCAAGCAAGACAGCCTCATTTAGACCTGTGTTTTTTATTTCTATTGGCAATTTCAAGAAATACCTGCTTCTATCTCAAGGAACTGAACTGAATGTTAAAGTTCCACATCAAATGCTGGAAATACAGGCAATGGCAGAACGAGGGCTGCCTGTGCATCCTGGCCTTTCCAGACTGCATTTCTCTTTCCAGAGTTAGTCAAACCATACCCAGAGCTCTGCTTGCAGTCAGTAATCCATGACTGGATTACAATAACTCTTTTTGCCTCCTTCTTTAACACTTGTTCATCCCTTCCTCCATACCATAGGAAGTGAAAGAAAAAAAATTCCCAGGGTTCGGAGCAAAGTTAATCCAATAATTGAGGTAATTTATGAGTTGATGGTTGATAGCAGAAGACGTAATTATTCTTTTCCAGCCTCAGCTAGCTCCCTGTGATCAAATATGATTATATGTGAAGTTGGGTTATTGTTCAATGAATCATGTGCTGAGCCCAATGCCTCTGTGCTCCTCGGTGGCATTGCTTTATCAATTAGATTAATTCCTTATCTTGTTTATCTGAGGCTTAGTCCTGCAAACACTTGGGAATATTTTAAAATTTACTGGCAGAATGCATCCATGTCTGGAGTTCTGTGGTGCAGCTGGAGATGAGAGGATTTTGGTAGTTTTCAGTCCCTGCAGGTGCCTGGCTTTGCTGGTTTCATCCTGGCTCATGTTTTTATTTGTCCTCTTTGTACTTGGATTTTAGCCCAAACTTTTTCCAACCGAAACTGCCTTTAGACAAAGCCTGTGAGTGATGTGACCTTTGCTTGTCAGCCCAGGAGAGGGTGTAAATTAATTCATAGGCTTATTCTGCACAGTAGGTTCTGGCCTAGGTACTTTTATTGGAGCATCCTTAATGTCAATAGCTAAATAAGTCCAGGCTGGGTGAATCCTCTGTGTCCTTGCACAACCCCTGTACGAGCCAGGCTACACAGAACCACTGTTACACACTCACAATCGCCTTCTTGGCATCAGACCTGCTGACTGATTTACAACCAGGGCATGTTTACTGGTGTGTGCATATTTGTGCATCTGTATGTTTTCATTTCAGATGGATGTCCACTTTAATCAGTATTTGGTTCACACCATCAGAACAAACCTAGAAAATGCAATGCCACAGGGAAATCCTTAACCAGGCAATTTCACCAGGGACCTGGTTATCTTTTGGTGTAAATACAATAAAAAGCACAGTAGTAGAAGAAGCTCTAATTTGCCTTTTTGAGATCTGTCTTAATAAGGCTGATAGGAGGGAACCCCCTGAAATACACGGTGGTGTTGTGTCCTGCAGAACTCGGCTTCAGTGCCCATCTGCACTGTGAAAAACCTCCTGGAATGAACAGAGGAATCCATGCTGCCTCCACTCAGCTGTGCACGTTTTCTCGTGAGAAAACAAGGAGGTGTGTTGTGACAGCCAGCTCTGCGGCTGGGCTGGTTTGCCTGTTTTCCCTTTACCCCATGGAGAGGTTTTGTGTGTGCTGGTGTTTAAAAACACCACGTGCTTTGTTTGCTGTCAGCCCGAGTCCCTGCTGTGCTTCTGAAGTGCTGTCCTAGACACTATTTCGTTTGCTAATGAATTGCTTGGGTTAGGATACGTGTCAGTGTGCAAGTCACTCCGAGAGAAGGAAGGGTCAGGCTGTGGGTTTGTGTCAAACGTCCTCATAATCCCAAAATAACCCCTTCCCCCAATATTTGTATAGGGGTTGCTGCTGTGGGCAGTTTCTCAGGGCAGCCCAGCAATGATGGAAGTGTTAAATCCTCTTTCCATCCTCGGGCTTTTCTGCTCCAAGCCACGTCCTGGATGCACCTCCAGATGTACTAGAGCAGCGATGTGTGAGCCCCGCTCCTGACTCAAAGAGCAGCAGCCATCCCCACCCTTTTCCTCCCAGACACGACTCAAAACACCCCCCCAGCACGATCACACGGGAGGCAGAGGTCAGTGAGAAGCCAGAGCTGCAGTGAGATGCTCAGGATGAACCTGAGTGGCAGGGCAGAGGGGTTAGCTGAGCAGCCAGGCTGTGGAGGGTGTGTGTGACTGGGGCTCTTCCTCAGCAATCCGAACCACAGCGTTTCAGAAGATGCATTGTTCCACCTCAAGCTTTTTAAAGACCTGGTTTTGATGGCACTGTGGGTTTGGGGAGATGGTTCTGTCTGTGCTAGAGGGTGACCTGTGCTCCCCAGGATGGCACCAGTTAATTTGGTAACTGAGTCTCTCGAGGAGGTAAAGACTTTTCTTGTCTCTGCGTGAGCAGGTTGTGTCTGAGTAGTGCAAATGATGGAAGATAAACTTGCACTTGCTTTTAGAAACCTACACCAGAGAATATAAACACTTGCAGAGCCTGTCCAAAGTCTTGGACGTGTAAGCAGAAGTTTTAGTAGTGTATCCAGAATGTTCCCCAATATCCGAGCCCTTTCCATAGGCAACTCTCTGGATTGGGTCCCTAAAAGATCCCTAGATCGTGTTCCAGCAGCAAAGGGGAGGGCTTGGAATCACCAGTTGTGTTCTGCTTCATGTGCACATGAGTTGCTGCATGAACAGCATGCGTGCCTCTGTGTGTGGGTATCAGGAATAAAATACTGCATTTTGTCAGTCTAAATCTTCCAGTTCCCTTTGTCTCACACCCTGGGAGCAGAATGGGAGCTTGAAGCTCCAGGGTTGATTTTTACACTCTGTAAATGGGGTGCTGTGAGCTCTTTCTACTCTGTGATGCAAACGGGTCTTGTTTTTTGGTTTGGAAAGAATACTCCCAAGAGTTTCTTGGTTTATGTAAATACCTTACCCTCTGTGCTGGCAAGGAAACCCAGTTTAGCCTCTTGTGGGCTTGAAGAAGCTTCTGATGTTGGCATCTCTACTAGAAAAACAGGGCACCAAACTACCTTCTGCTGTGGTTTTTGAGCTGGCTTGGGATCACTTTAACTGATGTCCAGATAAAGATCTTGATGTCAAACAACATACTCAGATTATGATAGCACTTCTCCTATTCTTAGCACTTGGGATCCAAAATTTTTATACAGATCTAGTGCATTCCGTGTGAGGTAATAGAGGAATAAACACAACCCTTACAATGGAAAAGTGAAAAGACATTTTCTTCTGAGAGTTGCACCCTACTGCCTCTTCTTGTAGGCAGCAGGGTATGCTGCTGTTGCATATGACCTGTGTAAAGGAGAAGATTTTATTGATACTTTATATATATATATAGAGAGAGAGAGAGATTGATTATTGATAGATTGCCATCTATCAAACATAGCAGATGCTTCCAAAGATTGCAGCATAAGGAGCTCAGGGAGGAATGTGGGATGAAGCTGCATCTGAACTTCTGCAGGAAGCTGCTGGGAGTGGGTGCTTATTTCAACAGGCACTTAAAAACTGGGAAAAGTCCTTTCCATTTATCACTGGTGTTTATACTGCATTATCAAAAACACAATTAACTGCAGTAAGCATAATAATTTATCCAGTGCAAGCACCCCAGCCAGAGCAGTTATTGATCAATGGTGTTCACACCAAAGCTTGTACAAGAAGATGGGGAAGTCTGTACAACTTTGCTTTTTCAAAAGCCTGTCCTAATTTTCCATTCAAACATCACATTGGAGACCAAACTGAATTGGCACAGCATGAACTGAATTTATCCCATACATAGGGTAGTTCCTTTTTTAATTCCATCTTTAATCTGTGAGCCTGGTGTTGAGATTGTAATGCCTGGTCATGAGAGAGGCAAACACCACCTGAACTCTCGAGTCTGCGAATGCCTGTGTGTGTTTGTGTTTCACCAGATTTCTCATGAGTACTAATTGCCTTCCCAAGAAATCATTTTATTTTTGGGGAGTGTTTCTTCAGCCTCACTGTCCCAGTTATCTTCTTGAACACAAAATTGGGTTTAAGTGGCTTTTATTTGACGCTGGTTTGCGTCAGCCAGCCTCTCTGTCAGGAGGAAGGGACAATCTGCTGATGCAGATAAGCAAAACTGGCTCAGCCTCTGCCACGTTATGTAAATAGCAGATTTGTGGAGTTGCCCCAAGGACGATTATTTGTATTTAATTGGGCAGTCTCTAATGTCTGTATCCCAGAACGATTTGACCTCAAATGCACTGAAATTGAGGGAGGCACCTCCATGTGTTTTGAAAAGTCTGATCCTGACTCCAGTGATGCTGAACTTGGGTTTCAGGGAGCAAACACTGCTGACAGCTTTACGCTTTCATCCTCCTCTGACCCTTTAATATTTTGTTCAGCAATCGAATTCAGCCAGTGTGAGACATCACATAAAACAAATTTAGGAGTAGGGTTTATACAGTTCCCAAATGTGCTGGCAAAAATGAATTCTCAGTTTGCTCTTACATTTCTGACCACCCCCCTTTCCCTCTTCCCAAACATCTTGACCTTCTCCAGTTAAGGAACAAAACTCACCTAGGGTCAGGGTAAGCGATCCCAACACAAATGGAACCATCCTGGCTCTGCAAAACAAACCCTGATATCACCTGTTTCACAAGAATCCACATCCCAAGACGTCTGAATTGATAGAAATGGATAAATAACTCCAAATAGACCATTGTGTGGTTAAAACAAAGGATTTATATTTATTGACAAATGCATTTTTTCTTATTGTGTGGGCAACATTTGCAGCCTCTGATAATCTGTTTGTTCTGTTTACTTTACTGTGCTTGGAAGACAACAGCTATTTGCATTAATTTGCATCTCATTTTAAAGAACAATGATGATTAGAAAAAATATTTGGGGGTGTGTGCATATATGGGTATTTTATATGTGAAAATACATACATGGACATAAGCAAAATTCTTTATTTTCCTAGAAGGTTTGAGAGGAGATAATTGCTGCTGCTGGTGGCTTTTACCCCCATTTTCATATCCTGCTGCTCTCCCTTGTACTCTTCTTTGTGTTTTGCAGGCTTGAAGTTTCAAAACCTTGCACAGATCCTATTTATGTAGGACAAAAATAATTATAAAGGGCAACAGACTATTAAAAAAACAGTGAAGCTAATTGGGGCTAACATTTTAACACCCACTGCTTGTTGCTCATAGCTCCTTATTGGAGTCATTGATCAGGCAAACTCAGAAAGCTCCTGGGAAAAAAAAAATCCCCAATTTTTGTTTTTCCAACTAGACCAACAATTTCACTTACCAGGGGGAAAAAGAAAGGATTTTTTTTCTTTTTAATGAGGACAGGGAAAAAAGTGCATAATTAACAAAGAGTGGACTAGCACAGGTTGATGGATGCCCTAAATGAGTGGATTTAACAAGTGATTTTATTTTATTAGAGTTTTTCCATGGTGCACGCTTGGTTATTAATAGTTAATGGCACACATAAGCTAAAGACAAATAGGTTTGCATGGACCAGTTGGTCTGATCCTGAAATGTTGGCTTCCTCATGCAATATTCATGTTTAATTTATAGGTGCTTGCATCAACAAACATGTGAGTAAAAGGGATGGGTAGGAACACACAGCAGTTACCACTTTTGCTGATGCTGGCCAAGCCAGGCTTTCCCTGCTGGAAGTGCCTGAGGTACCCAGGATATCACCCCATGACAGCAGAAAGAGGAAAGATATCTTCTGAAACAGTAAACTCTGCTAAGCAACAATTTCAGCAACAAAACATGTGTTTCTCAGGCTCCTGAGCCATGTATTTGTATCAGGGTTTGGTTTGGTGGTGTGGATGCGTGTGCTGGTGTTGGATAAAACATTCAGCACAGGTCGAAGGATAACAGGCAAGATGATAAAAGTGCATCCAGGTATGAACACTGTGTGAGGCTGGGACTGAGCATCGGGGTTGGGGTGGATAATGGGGGTGGTCCGGGGTGTGAAGGGGGGTGGGATGAGGCTGACAGTCCGAGTACCACAGGTTTGTTCCTCTGAAATCATCAGAGGGACAAGGGCAGGGCAGGGAGCAGCTTTAGCAGCGTCCCCTCAGGTGCCCCTTAACTCTGCTGTGGTTGCACGCAAAAAGAACGTTAAACCCGCCCTATTCCCTTTGCTCTGACACAACTGCCCAGATAAGAAGCACGAATAGCTGTTTGTGATGACTCCTGTCTGAAGAGGCATTTCCCTGACCTGCCATGGGTTGGTAAATCAGCTAGAACTCAATTTTCGGAGCTTACTCACACCGATACCCTGCGAAGAACTTCTGGAAATCCCAGTGACTCATGCTCAGTTGAGCAGATCTCAGTGGGGCCGTGAGAGTGGGATGAACTCACCCGCAGTATTTTTGGTGCTGTGAGTTCCTCCAGGACTAAGGAAAGACCTGTACCCTGTGGCAGATCCCGTGTCTCCCTAGAAAACTTTCTTCAGGCTTTCATGCAGCTGTTCCCAGGGAGGTAGGAATTCATGTCTGTACCACTAAGTCATCTCTTACACCTCGTTTCAGGACATTGTAGGAGGGGTTTATACAGAAATCCGGTGTTTTTTAAAGATGCATTTGAGCTGCATGTGTAAGCTGCTGGAACAGATTTCATTGGATCACCAGTTTGAAGCATTAAATGAACTGTGGTGGAAAACTGCCAGCATAAGCAGTGAAAAACGCTATAATGCTTAGAGGGGCTCATACAAAGTCACAGAGAGCTCAGTGTAGGTTGCATTGGGCAGAGTATTTTGCCTTGCATCCATTTTTCCATACTTTTGTTGGATTTTTGCCTTGTAGTCTCACCGAGGGGAGGGACAGCCTTGTCCCTGACTGCAGGGAGCATCAGATCTACCTCTGCAGGAGCACCCTGGGCTTTCCTGCTCCTTCAGAGGGGAAGCAAAAGGCCTGTGACAGGTGTCAGAATCTGTGTTCCACCCAGCAGGGAGCTGCCTTCTGTCTGAGAGCTTTATTTTTGTGCACACATGTGAATTTATAGGTACACGTGTAAATCCCTTAGGGGAAGCATGCTTGCATCCCCATCCTCAGTGAGAGCCAGCAGAGCACTGAGTCCACCACAGCTAAACTTCTCGTTCTCTGGGCTGCCAGTTGTCCAGCTTTTTGTGTTTCTGCACGCTCACTCAGTGGGTTTTCACTCGATTGGAAAAAAAAGGACAAAATACTTTGATTTATGCGCTGGTATTTTTGAAATATCTCAGAGTCCAGCTCATTAGCCAAGATATTGAGCTGAACAGCACTCAAGTCTGTTCTGTGCCCTAAGGATCTCCTCATTTGAGCAGTTCAAATTGTAGCATGGATTGATAGATGTAAATACAGTGGAAAATAACTCTGTTTGGTGATCTGAAAGGAGAGCAACACTGCAAAAATCTTCCAATTCCCCACATTCAACCTGAATAAATCCCACAGGTTTTGGAACCGCTGATGCTATCCCTGAATGCAGTCCTGCTGCAGCTGGCAAATGATGAGGTCTGTGCCTTCAGTAGAGACATTTCAGAAAAAATTCCTGTGGGAGGAGAAAAAATTATAATCCTTGCCCCTGTTTGCTCTGCTCTGGGGTCCAAGCCTCCATCAGAGGATTGCTGCAAACCCAGGTGTGCATTGAGCAAAGAGTCAAATCTCCCTTTTTCCGGGTGTTCAAATGTGTGAACCATTTCTTGGTTATTTTACAGACACACTACTCTTTGTCCCTGATTAGTGTATTAATCATGAGATGAAGATGGAAAAGCAAAAGGGCAGATCTCTTTGCTTGGCATAATAAAAGCAATATATTTGACAAGAGGCTAGATGACTTTTATTAGTGTACTTCATAAAGAAAAGAATACAAGGGGAAAATCATATAAAGAAGGAAAAGGTTGGCCAATACTTGCAACACTGTTCTGTGGTTCTGTGTTCCCAAAAGGAATGATTGATGCTATTTCTGGATATTCTACTGATTTCCTGCCAGTCAGGAAACCTTGGACATGAGTGAAGGAGTGACACGGCAGGTTTGCTCACTCAGATGGGGACAGGAGGTGACGGACGGGGGGGCTGCTCAGGGAATCTGCTGCTGCTGGAGAACAACATGATCATCCAGGGTCTCTTTCCAAAGCCTCATCCGATCCTCACTGCCCAAAGTGGAGCTGCAGACCAGAAATCCTCAGGTCTGTTCTCATGATCCCACCAAGTGCAGAGGTTTTGTGTGGTTTTGGTTCAGAGAAAGCATCGGGGAGAGAACCGACAACAGGAAAAGCTGCTGGAGGGTATTTTATAAAAGATACTTAAATCATGTTTTTTCTTAGGTTCCACGAGTGTGTACTATGGAATAATGTACTATCTTTGGACAGAAAGGAATTTCTTTTCCAAGAAACCCTCCTCCCAAACACTTCTTAGAACTTCCTAACATCGTTATTAGCTTTTAAGGAAACACAAAGCTCCCAGTCAAGCATTCCTTGTGCAGATGACTCAGGTCCCCAGAGAAGAGCTGGTTTCACTTTTGTTCTCTCTTTGGTGCTCATAAAAGAGAATTTGCTGAGACTTCCTCTGTGGAACTCTGCTAGCTGTTGCTTCATTCCTGACCTGGTTGTGATTATTTCAGCGCTGGACTGTCCCTGCCCCTACAGAACAACTGTTACCTGTGCAGGTGCTATAGGGGAGAGGAGAGGAGAGGACTTTGGGAATGTTATGGAAACCAGAACGACCCCAGCCCACCCTGCGGCCTCCCTGATTTAGGAACTGAGCCCCTGTGCTTCAAAGAGCAGAGGGCAATTTGTGTTTGTGAAGCCCGGGGCTACACGAAATGAAACTTTGAAGTTACATATCCAAGAGCGGAGTTTAAATGTCATTTGTAAGACACGTGAAATGTCAAGCACTGAGCAGTCCCTGCGTGCCAAACCAGACTGTGACTCTCCTGTAAATCTTGCTGGAGAGAGGGGAAGCCACAGTTAAAATATGAGCACAGCCTGAACTTCAGTGCTGTTGGATATTACTGTGCTTAGTCATGCAATCTAATGTTCCGAGGAAGCCTTTGTGCTTTTATTATTATTTTATAAATTGATTTTATAAATTCCCTGTATATACAAAGATATGGTGCATAATAATCTTCTATTCAAAAAAGAAGAAAATAAGAATCTAAAGGTAATTCTCAAATAATGAATATAGAAGAACATTTTGATTTTAGCAACCTGTGGATGAGACAATTTGAAAACCTCCAATCCCTGACTTTGGGTTAGGGGTTTTTTTTGAAGGCTAAGTTGATTTTCACTTCCATGTAATGTAAAACTGCTACAGGAGGGAGAAACCAACAATTTCACCTTTTTTCTGGCTGCACCTGGTTAACACTGAAGATGACTATATTTGCAGCTATGAATTTCAGATAAAACTGCTCAGATATAATCAGCTTCCGGGGAACTATTTTCTGAAGTAAAATGTGTATAATTGATGCAGTTTTAATGAGATAAAAACATAAAATATCCTTTGTTTATAACTTTAAGCTTTCCTTCGCAAATATTTATGTAATTTAGGATTTAGTGAAGGTCATGAACACGTTTGGGGTGCTTTTTGTTGTGTGCCAGAGCAGAGCGAGGCTCATTTTTATTTTTTCCTGCCTCCATACTTTGGCATTTCGGTGTTTTTACGCATTGCAAAGGTTTGCAGCTGTTCTCAGGTCCTCCCAAAGCAGCACAGCTGAAGTCAGGTGTGCTGTCCCATTCCTTCGAGGGAGCCCGGTGAAGTCACAGCAAGCAGGGCAGAGCTCATCAGTTATGCAGGCAGGGGTAGAGCTGTGGGAAAACTCTCCCAGGAGTATTTTTGGTTGGTGAAAGGATTATAGCTGAACTCGAAATATTTCGTGAAATCGTGCCAGTGGTGCAGAAAATCAGTTATAGAGGGAAAATCCTATACTCATCCCATGCTGATACAGTCTACTAACACTTTTTCAGGATGAAATATTCCTCTTTCGAGAAAAAGGCTTTGAAAGTGCTTCTTTCTATCATTTGCAAACTTCAGTCCACAAAGAGTCTAGAAAAGTCAGGGACCACGAGTCTAGAAAAGTCAGGGAGCACGTTTCCCCTTTCCGACTGAAACAATTTCTCCAATTTCTCATATTTAGTATCTCAAAAACTCCGTTCTGGGTGGAATTCCAAGCTTTTCCCACCTCTAATCCCAGACCTGGAGGTGTGAACACCCCTAGGGTGCGAACTCCAGGTACTACAAGACAAATGTAGGGGACAATGGTGGAGTCTTATCTGCAAGAACACTGGATAAATCAACACGTTTCAGCACTAATAAAACCTAGTCAATTTGAAGCTTCGGTATCTTATTGAAGTAGGGTTTTTTATATAAGGTGAATCCTCTGTAATTGTTCTTTTTGGGTTGG
The DNA here is from genome assembly GCA_013400915.1 of Pardalotus punctatus. NCBI lineage: Eukaryota > Metazoa > Chordata > Aves > Passeriformes > Pardalotidae > Pardalotus > Pardalotus punctatus. Next base: position 1,128 of record VZTX01005877.1, on the reverse strand, counting down.
CAAGGCTTGACCAGCCTGTCTTGTGTGTGTGTTCACCAGGTACGACACAGCGCAGCTGCATTTTTTTTGCATGGGTGAGAATAAAATCTCTGTCCTTTACCTGGCAGTTATTTTTGGGAAAATTATAAACTCCTAGTTAATTTTTGGGACTAGTGATCCTCTTTCGGACTGCACTAATTCTGAGCAAAAGCCTTAGATGTTACTGGCAGCTAAATCACACCAATAGAACTAAAACCAGGATCAGTTTTAGTCCTACACTAAGTAAAAGCCATAGCTTTTTTTTTTTTTAAATCCCATCCATTATTTAGATTAGGTTTTGCATAAATGAAAGCCGTGTTGAAGAGCTTTTGTATGTGTTTTATATCAAGGCTGAAGGTGTAAAACACATTATTCAAAAAAGAAAGGGAACACAAAAGTATCTTGAATGCTTTTGTTATTAGTCAGTCTCCAGGCAGCTCCTGGCTGAGGGCAAAGCTAAATTAAATGATTGCAGTAGCAGACTGATACATGTATATATATGTGTATCTATATATACACACACCGCCCTTAGGAGCTATTTTTAACACGTGTGCATCTACCGTGCATCTGACAGCTTTATTTGAATCCAGGCTATTCAGTGGGAATAAGCAGCTAATTAATTTATCACATGAATATCAAACACGCAATTAGTCCCAGAGCACTCAGTATTCCAGCCCTTACCACCAACACGGCCTCCACACTGCCAACAAAGACTCCAAGGAACGAGGCCCATTCAGTGCCTGACCTGCTGCAGAAAAGGCATAAATGGCTTCGCCATATGCTGCGTGATATTGTACTTATAATTCTTTCTTTCTTCTTGTATTCATGTGTGTGTGCAGTTGGCTAATGGGTTCTGTTCAGTCACAGCAGGGTGAGGGAGGCACAGGAGTGTTTAGGAGATTAAAGAATGTTCTAGTTACAAAGCCCTGAGATGGATATTTCTGTCTGAAGGCAATTCTAAAAAACACACGTGGATGTATTTCCCTGCACTCTCGGTAAGGCAAGAGGTAACAGCTGAAATGGCAGGCAGGAAGATCAAAGTCAGATGTTGAAAGCTTTGAAAGGGTGATGGAGGTCATGCACGGCCAAGCAGGTGATGTCACTGTCACT
>VZTX01005874.1:198541-229666 GCA_013400915.1 Pardalotus punctatus | reverse complement strand
GGGGCGGGCACCGCGATAGGGGCTGGCACCGCGACGGGGGCGGGCATCGCGACGGGGGCTGCTGAGGGCTCTGCGTGGGCTGGGGGCCAAGCGTGGGCTGAGGGCCATGTATGAGCTGAGGGCCATGTATGAGCTGAGGGCTCTGTGTGCCGAGGGCTCTGTGTACTGAGCGCCCTGCCCTCAAGCCGTCACTGGTTCTGGTACCTCTGTCCGCTCCTTTGTCTATTCGCCTGCCTGGGCGCCTGGCCCTGTGAGGCCCCACAGGAATCATGGAATCATCAAGGTTGGAAGGGACCTTTAAAATTATTCATTCCAACCGTCCACCGAGCACTGCCCCTGTAACCCTTACGCTACTAAACCAAATCACCCGGTGCCAGATCCAGATTCCTCTTAAAACACGTTCAGGGGTGATGACTCCCCCACTTCCCTGGACAACCTATTCCAGTGCCTGACCACACAAACCGAAAATTTTTTTCTAACACCTAATGTGAAGCTTTCCTGTCTTAGCTTAAAGCCATTTCCTCTGGTCCTCTCACTGCAGGCACAGTAAAAGAGACTGACCCCTGCCTCACTATAACTTCCTTCCAGGAATTGTAGAGAGTGATGAGATCCCCCCTGAGCCTCCTCAAGACTGAACAAACCCTGCTACCTCAGCCACTCCTCATAAGACACGTTTTCTAGCCTTGTTGCCTTCGTTGGGCATTCTCCAGCACCTCAATGTCCGTTTTCAAGTGAGGAGTCCCTGTGCACTCCTACAGACACCTCTGGCCACTCTGGGCTCACTCTGTGCTCTGCAAAGGGCTTGTCTGTGGTTAAAACTGGTTCCTCAATAGGTTATTCACTTACTCACTGCCTTCATAATCTTTGTCCCTCAGTCCTAGTCCTCTCAGTCATGCTCTCGCAAACTAGGTCCCTGTCCACCTCAGTCTGTTCTTGTGAGAAACGTGGCTATGTTGAGGAGAAATCACAGCTGCCACCAGCTCAGGGGACCCCAGAGGTGGGAGGCAGGGACACTGCCTGTCCTTAGCTCGGGATTGTGGCACCAGACCAGTGCTGACGGCGGATAAGCATCACATACTGAGGTAAATGCACATGATCACCAGGTCTGGCAGAGCTGACACTGATTCTGAGAGAAAAGCATCCCTCCTGAGTTTTCCACAATTGTTCCAGGAGCATGACAGGCAGACCCAGCCCAGCACCTGCTTTGTCCATAGTGTCATGCCATGTTCCGGCCTTCCTCTTCATTCCAGCACAGATGTTTCGTCAGTGTCCTGTAGCAGCACTGTGTGGGTCACTGGGGTCAGCACTGATCCTGAGGCAGAGTGAGCTTCCATCTTAGTCTGCATAATTCCCTGAGTCACTGCATGCCTGAGCACTGATGGGGGATGAGCATCACATACTGAGTTAAATGCATGCAGTCACCGGGTCCAGCAGAGCTGGCACTAATTCTGAGAGAAAAACATCCCTCTGGAGTTTTCCACAACTGTTCCAGGAGCATAACATCAACATCCAGCCAGAGCAAAAAGCAATCAGAGAGCCACTTGGAATGCTTCCATGTCTATTTACTGTGAGACTGGGAAAGAAAAACATATCTGCTCACAGTTAAAATGGTCATGGCCCCTCAGGCTTTTCTCATGATTCTGCATTTCATTGTAATAACTTTTAAATGTACTTCTGGAAAGAATCTGAATCATGATACCCTCTGGGGGCTGTTGGTTTCTCTATTCATCAGCATTACATTCTAATTACATTTCAAGTTGGTCTTAAAAAATACCCGTAGAAAACATAGATCTAGAGAGACGGTTTCTGCAGGCACACACAGTTGGATGCACGCTGATATAACTACATAAATTTTAAGCTCGGCTGATAAATGCATTGAAATTTTTCTTTCTTTGACGCATCAGTAAAAGAAACCAGACCCCTCTTGTGCTGACATTTTATTCATCGGAAGTGGCCTGTGAGTAAAAGGCTTAGAATTCTCCTAAATGCCAGTGGCTCACTGGCTGGCTGATGTCAGCTGTTAGACTCTTGGCCAGCACTGGGGTTTCACACCATAGTGCCAAATTTATAGACACAAAATAGCATTGCTGAGAGAGTTAATTTTGCCCTAAAGGCCTGTGCTGTGCTGTGTTCCTGGTTCTGCCCCCAGCAAAGGGCACCACTTCAGCGGATGTCTTCTGTGGCCACACAGGAGCTGTACAGGATGGAGATAATGCTCCTATATACTGTTGTGAATCTCCCAAAATACACTGTAGACTGTCAGGAGTAAGTCTGAAAGTACCTTTGACTGTGTGAAATTGTACTGTGTAATGAGGAGGCCTTGTGATTAACCAACACCATGAATGGCAGTCACTGTAGTGAAGGAATTAAAAGTCTTCAATTTTAATTTAATAGGCTTTAAAAATGTATTTGCCAATAAGACAGTGAATGCTAACTGTCATATAGGACAGGTGACAACAAAAGGCATGCCCTGTGCTCCTCAACATGTCCCACTGCCCACACGTGCACGGAAGTGCTGCTGGCACCCTGCCAAAACAGTGAGAAGACTCTCACAAAAAACTGTTCGGGCTTTCTTTTGAAAAACCCCTGTCCCACAGAGGCCCATGGCTGCTCAGATTTGCCTGGCCAAAGGGTTCTCAGGAAAACCTTTCCAGATACCTGGATGATATTCTGCGGAGCCGAGGGAGGTGTCTGTGCTGCTTTTCCCGAATCCTGCAGGTGCCGCTGTTACCGCAGGGAGATGTACTGGAGCATTAACAAAACCGGGACTGCAGGGTGACGTATTGGAACATTAACAAAATCGGGAGGCTGAAAGGTGTTGCATGTGCGGATGTTGAACCTCTTCTCTCTTACAGTATGATTTGCCTTATTTTTTTTTTCCCCCTGAACTCCCTACAGATGGAGAGCTCTTAGTCTTAAAAAAAACCAAACAAAACACCCACCCCAAAACTTAAAAAGATAAATAGTTTATTTGAATGTGCAGTTTTGCCTGACTGCTTCTTGTCAGAACCTGTCCATTACACCTGCAGTTTTGGAGACCGTTTTGACTTAAAATCCATTACTCTACTTGGCTGCTAAAATTCTCTGTTGCAGGGGAGACATGAAACTCAGGTCTTGACTATTTGTAGGTACATCAAATCCCATGGGATGTTTTGTGATAGGGAGCCACTTTCCATGACAAACAGAACGTGCCATGTCTAATCCCTCCCCCAGTTTAGTGGCATCTCTGCACTTTGCCCTCTGTGCTAAGGCATCTGCTATAACCTTTCAATGGTACAGACAATTGCCATTTTTATTACTAATTACCCATTATAGTTGCTACTTGTATTGTAATACACTAGATCTATCAGAGGAGAGATGTGGTACAGACTCACCAAAATGGAAAGGAGTTTACTTTGTGTTTGGTGTGCAGGTCACAAAACCTTTATAGGATACAACAGTTTTTGCTCCATTTCCCTAAGTTCTATAAGGATTTGAACTCAACCTTTTCCCAGGGAAGCCAAAATTGCAGAAGTGCAGAGCTATCAAGAGCTCATGAGGAGTAGAAGCATCTGTAGTGCACTAAGCTACAGCTCTTACACTTCCAAGACACCTTGTCTCTGTCAAGGTTGAGGTTTTTCCCAGATGTCCCATTTATTCTGGATGCCATTGCATGCCCAAAAGCAATGATGCAGACCAGCAGTCTGTGGCTGCACAGTTGGTGGAGTGTTGTGCAGCTCCTTGTAGAGGTAGGACAAGGCAGGCTGCTGGACTTCATACTCCCAGCCTGGAGGAGAGAAGAGGCTGCCTGGGTACTACTTGCAACATATTTCTCAAAGACAGCATTGGTTTACCCCATTATCACCCCAATGGTGATAATCACAACTGCTTATCATGTTTGTCTACTCAGTCGAAAGCCTCTAATGAGCTACAGATACTATATTCTAATTAGATATCTGCATAAACCTGTTGTCAGCTTATGCTTTCACGTGATACATAAGCTTCAGTGGATAAAGAAGCTTCCCTTCAGGGTCTGAATGTTTCGTATCTCAGTGGGTTGTGCTTCACATGGAGATAACACATTTTCCAGACTCAAACCAGGCATGAAAACACTCTTTCTCAACAGGTTTGGGCCAGGCCCAAGAGCTATTACCTTCATTCCTGTGAGGGTTACTGAATCTTGATGAATATGTGTGTATGTGTGTATAGGGTAGAGGTCTGAACTGGAATTGACCCAAAGGCAGAGAGCAAGAGGGTCCCCAAAGACAGTCTTTCTGCACAGGCAGCCCCACAATACAGGGCTTGTGTGAAAACGTTTAAGTTTTCACACTACCAGCAAGGTGGTGATGGCTCTGTGCATTTCTCAGCTGAACCATTAATGGCTTGGGAAACTGTAAAGCTCAGGGCTGTGCCATGCTGAATACTTTTCTCTTCTCTTCTCTTCTCTTCTCTTCTCTTCTCTTCTCTTCTCTTCTCTTCTCTTCTCTTCTCTTCTCTTCTCTTCTCTTCTCTTCATCTTTAGAAGCCTTTGTGAACTTTTTTGTCTGTTTTGAAATTTGTAATTAAGTATTTTTACTACTTTCACTGTAATATGGCTTGAGGTAAAGGTGGCATTAAGGTATCAAAGCTGTCAGTCCAGACCGGTTTAGCATTCTTGAGGTGGGGACTGAGAAACTCTCCCGAGTATCCACATTGCACCAAAGGTGCCGCGGCACAGGCTGTGCTGGCATCTAGTGGAGGGGGTTGTTGCTCTCCAGTGACCTGCCATGCCCTGAGGAGCCATTTGACAGGCAGCAAAAGTGGGGAACACATCTGAGTCACTGGAGCCTTCAGAGGGAATGTGACATTCCCAGTGAGTAATGCACAGATATTGGCTTGTGATTTCAGGAGCACTGGCAATATTTCGTTGCTGTGCACTCCGGGCTTCACCTTCACAATAGTCTTGGGTAGAAAGGGGATTGGTGCATGATAAAAAATAATAAAATGAGGAAAATACCTTTTTCAGTCTTAAAGTATGCCCTAGCAATGAAAGAATCCTGTCACCTGACCTACTTGTGTGGAGAGGTTTGTGTTCTGGGTACACTTACCTAGCAGGAAGTTTGGAGGAATTCCAGTGAAACGGGGAATGTTGTGAAACATGCATGGCTGCAGTTCCCCACCACTTAGAAGATTCTTGTGTTTAAGCCATAGATCTGGAGCAATTCCAGGCAATTTGATTTAAAGTAAACATCCTGGATGCAGTGTGTCAGATACTAGCGCAATATTGTTTTAGTCTTTCTCATTTCTCCCATGGGAATAATCATTCCATGAAGAAGGAAAGTGATCTAATGAGAGAATTAACTCAAGAGCTTGAACATTGAATTAGTCACAGCTGTCTGAGAGGGGAACCAAGGCGAACTCCACAGAGACTTCACTGCATTTCCAAGGAAGGAGGCAAAAAGAATACTAGGACTCAGATAGCCGTTGGTGATCAAAACAGAGGCAGGAGAGATATGCTTTTAGTAGCTTAAAGGAAGCAAGCTTCCTTTTAGCAGCAGAGAGACTTTTCTTCCTCATTTCTCTGTGAAGATAAATCTCAGTAGTGGGGAATGGCTGCAACTTTGTCTTGGAGATGTTGAAAGCTGCCAGATTGTTGAGGTCTGATCCTAACTCTGTCCTCACATTTATTTGAAGCAGATGATTGATTTCATAGCTTGGGTCTTTTTTCACTGTAGTCTAGAGCTGACCTGCAGCTTCACACTGAATTAGATCTGCTCTCTAAGGTGACTGTAGCAAAGGTGCAGGTCTTTTTTTGCCAAAAGGAAAAATGAGTTGTGCTTGAGAATTATCAGTCGTCAGGCAGGGGGGAATTCAGTCTTGCCATTAGTAAAGTTTGGAAATGTTTCAAATTGTAATCCAAATCCTAATGCTTTTTGGACTCTTTACTTAACTTTTCTTGTCTAAATCTCAGTGTTTCCTTGGGTAATAAAGCAGAGCAAACACACAACAGACATGAGCTGTCTGGAGCACGTGGCATCTTTTTTAAAATAACTCCAAGTTATGCAAAACTTTGGAACAGAAAAAAAGGAAGAAAAATAACCAGAAAAGGTGCATAAATCCAGCTAATCTTATTCTTTTTAAATTATATAGTCATTAGATATATACCAGGAGCATGTTTGTTCTCCTAGAACATACTGCACTTGTGTTGACAGAGCTTGTGAGCTGATTTCATTGAGAGGATGGATAGAGTTAAACTCTGTCTGATACCCACCACATTCCACAGCCTGTGTGATGCAGTGGGGTCATTTCAGAAGCAGGGCCTCAGTGGAATGTGAGATACGTCACCAACTCTGAGTAACTGTTAGTAGGATATCTGTAGGTCCTGCATCTGCTTGCTTGGTGAGTCAAGACTTCCGGGGCTCTGCCTATACTGAAGCCTTAAAAGATTAAAAGTTCTTCTACAGTGTAACATTTCAGCTGTAAATGGCATAGGTTGCTACTAAGCATCCGAACTCTTTGGCTGCTCTGTTGTTGCTTTGTCATGTATTTCCATGGATGATTTTTTCCAATGATTTTCCTTTCCTCAGTGCAAGCATTTTTCATCTCCCTTTTTAGAAGTTCACCTTTGGAGGCTTGATCTAGTTCTTTGGATAGAAAGATAATTTTTATTCTAATCTTGTCCTTCAAAGTGCTTGCAAAATCCCTACTTCATTGTTTAGAAAACACAAGAGTTGGCTGGATCAGAACAGAGTCTTTGGGATACTGTTTCTACTAACAGAAGGTCTGTCCAAGTTTAATGACAACATACTCATAGTAATATTTTAATATATTTTTAAACAAGTACTGTGATTTCATTTGCATTTTGGTTTTCTCCAATTGCCTATCAGAATATTACATCAAATGTTTTCAAAAAACTTTAAAAGCCAGATCTAATCTATAGCTTTCCCTTTCTCTTCAGGCTGGCTGTCTCTCAGCAAGCCAAATTAGTGTATTTGACATTATTTGCCTTATATAGTGCAACAGTTATTATTTGTATAATTTCATTATCCTTCAAGGTTCATGGAAATGCATTGTTTAATAATTTGTTTGGTTTTTTTTTTTTTTTGAATCCTCAGGCTTTTTGCACTCTTATTTCATAAAAACCTGGAGCATTAGACTCAATGTTCTTAAAGGTATTTTCAAACCTGAACAATTCTGTGATCTATAATTTTTGCGTAATAGCTTTTTTCTGAGGATCATCTTACAAAGTGCAGCTCCATTTGCAATGTGAAAAAAGACTGAAACAGAACTTGTCTGTGCTAGTCCTAGTTCTGCAATACTTGCAGTGATCAGATAAGTATTTTTTTTAATCTCTCCCACTGACAAAGTTTGTTTCTCACTACTTATTTTCCTCTCAGGTATATTTTGAAGATTAATGAATATTTATAAAATGTTTTGAGTGAAACCTGCACATGAAAAATGCAACAGAAGTTGAAAATGTCATAATTACTGATGTTTATTATTTTTTAAAAAGGAAGACTATATGGCAATCAATATCCATGGAGACTTATGAACGACAAAAATAGAGGACTCTGAAGGTACTACAAGAAATTGTGGTCTGAGGAAGAAAGCTTTGCAATGGCACAAGGAACAGTGGGCAGGTTTTGTTAATAATGCTTAGTATTGAAATATATGCTGCATGAAGCATTTGTATTACAGAAGTATGATGGAATCCTTTTCAGTCTGCAAGTAATTAAGGACGAGGTTCACCATCATCAGAAGTAACATTCATAATATTAACGCAGTAGGCTAAGATAACGTATATGAAAGAACTCTAACAGAACTGTCATGAGAGATCTCATTTGTAAGAAATCCTGGCATGTCAGTGAAATTTCAGAAGACTCACAGTATTCTGCCAATGTTTAAGGAAAGAAAATTAAACAAACAGACCAATCAGGATGACCCAGGTTAGCTGGTTAACGTGACACCAGGCCCAAGTAGCAGAGTACAAAAGCTGATTCTTAGCCAGGTTGTAAATAAGTCAATAATTGGCAATAATTTTTATTTTTATCAGCACTGTCTTGTTGACAAGTTGAGTGTAATTTATTGATAAGGGTTTTAAATCTATTTCCTCAGATTGGTGTAGGAACATATTTCCCAACCTATTTCACAAAGCATTTGACTACCATTGTGACATTTTAATAAAGATCCTAGTCAAGCCTGATGTCACTAAATACAGATGCATTTCAGTGAGCTGGGCCAGCATGGCTCCAGAGGCAGGACGTGTGCTTTTGGGCTGTGATACATAGAGGCACCTACCTAATCAGGGCAGCATTAACTGGGGGTGCCTGCAGCCACCAGTAACTTGGATCTTTCTTTTCCCTGGTTACCCTCACAGTGTATTGTTGGAATTTTTTAGCCATTTGTATTATTTTTCTTTTTGCTTTACCTGAGTTATCCTAGTCTTTCTGTAAATTTAAAATACCCACTGATAGCATTTCTGAGTGTCACCAAGGTTGTTTAGGGTGTAAATTACTGTGTATATAAAGCAACTAGACAGGGCAAACCAGTGGCTTAAGAAGATTGATATATTCATGTGAAGTTTTTGTAATACAAGCAAGTGCAAAGCAATGAGCCTGAGAGCTAATAGCACTGTTCATACCCCTGGGACCAAGGACCTGTAGTGTGGAAAACTGTCCCATAGGGATAACTGAGAAGTTCTTGAATTTTTGTCCTAGAAAAGAGATGACCTAGAGGAAATACTGTAGCTCTGCAAAATTATTTGTGTCACAAAAGAGTTAAATGGTTTGCTTAGGGTGCATCATGAGTCAGTGGGAAAGTGATAAATAGGAGTAAAATGGTTTTTCTTGGTCCTTTATCTTGCTGTAGGACCCAATGCTCTTCAAAAGTGTGCAATAACCATTCTTAAGGGTCATCCTGAAACTAAGCATGGAAGAGTTGTTTGTTGAGAGTGGTTTCAAGAGTAATTTAGTCAGAGCAAAGAGAATAAAGTGGAATGGAAAAAAAAGGGCAGAGACACAGGCAGAAACAATTATGCTATACTTGACAAAAACCGTGAAGACAATGTTTGTCCATGGTGATATAGAGAAAGCCGGTGTTATGGCAGTGAGAGGGAATAATTAATTTTTGAATTTTGAACATAGCAAAATAAAATGCAGGAAAATTTCTGCTCTGAGTCAGGTGCAATAAAGAAGGACCGGAAAGAACAGAGTTAGTGAACTAGGAGGAGAAAAGGACTGTCAGAGCTTTACAGAAGACTAAATTCTTGTTCTTTCTTTTCTAACAGTAGAACTGACAAACTGAGTTAGCATGAAATACAGATGTGGCAAAGTATCATTCTAAAAACAATTAAATGCTGGTAGGAATTAGTCCATTGTTAAATGTAGGGAGAAGCTGGTTGGAAGCAGAGCATGACCTAATGGGTTTAGCATTACTATTGCAGCTGTGTGAAACCATTCCAATAAATAAACAGCTCAGTGAAGAAAGTGTGTTAGATTTTTAAGATTCTCCCAGTTTAACAGGATGTGCCAAGTCATTGTTTGAACTGTGGACCGGATCCCAAAATGCTGTAAGGCAACCAGATCCTTTGGAAGCACTAAGATGATGCTGATTTTCACAATCTGATAATGTGACCCCCAAATTCAACCCTTCTCATGGTTTCTGTGGTGATGGCACTGCAAATGGCTGTACAGAATGGCACAGACCTGTCCATTCTACAGTGATGTCAGACGAAGTATGGATGCATAACTGAAAGCAGGATTTCATTAATCCTTTACCTGACAAATCCTTCTGAGACTTGTACAGATTTTGTTTTTAGTTTGACTGTAACAGTGATGCTGGGAAGCAGAATTACTGACAGGAAAAACCTGACTGGGGCTGTCCCTGACATTTTGGTTTGTCAGAGATTATTATGTTTGGAATTATTCAGTGGGAATAATTGCACTCAAAATTATGCTTTAAATTTATAGTGCAGGAGACTTTACTGCTCTTGATTAAGGTAAAGGCCCTGTGCAACAGCCCGTGCATGCTGCATACTGACAATATTTGGATCCAGGGATTTATGTGGTACATGATAAAGCCCTGTTTTTAAGATACAAAATAAATACATTTTCAGTGGTCAGTAACCAGGCTCACTGACCTATTTCTGCCTGAAGATTTCTTATTTATCTGAGTGGAGCCAGGCACAGAGGAACTCATGACAGGAGTGCTGTGCCTGTGCTAATGAAGCATTTGGGTTGAAGATTTGGTGCATTACTGGCAGGCATGATCTTCCAGAGGACTCCAGTTCTCACTGTTCCACCTTAAGTCAGCAAGGGCTGCCTGTGCCTCTTCTCTTCGAAAGTCAACCCCTAGATGTTTCCTTCAGGCTTGTAGCTGTTCAGTTCAAGTCACAAGACTACACCTGTGCTAACCTGTCTGGAGCTTTGTGATGCAGATGCAAAAACATCAGAGAAAGATTAATACAACCAACTATTGATTTATTATGTTCTAGAAAGCAAGGGATAAAGCAGGCTGGCATGATGCCCTGAGCCCAGCCTCGACAACGATTTCTCTTGTCCTGACATACATCCACTAGCATTTATCTGGTCTGTTCACCTTCCTCTCCCTTTAGTTTCTCAAACTTCAGGAGTTTCTTTTGGCAGGCATGCTCCTCACTGCTGCTGCTGCTGCTGCTGGAGCTTTCCTCTGAGCTTTCAGAGAGATACTTGATTGCAATCGTGTCCTTCTTGGTCATTTGCAAGCAGAGGCAGGACGATTCGCTCACCTTAAATGACTCCCCCCACATACTCTGGCACATGTCAGTCCCATTCGCGTACATCTGTGTGTCAAATAAGAAATGCCTTGATTACATTTAAAAAGAATTGAATTAAAACCAGTTTGTATCAAATTGATAAACATTTATCACTTTTAAAAAATTAATTTGTTTGGTCTCACTGTAAAGGTTATAAAAATGCAGTAATTTACTGTCTTGCTTCACCTCTTCTGAGATATCTTAAAATGTTACCCAGTCCCACAACTGGCAAAAGGGATTTGCCTGTTATGAGAGCAAGTGGTTACACAAAGTGCAGGACTCAACAGCCACCCATTGTTTCCACCCTCGGGCTGACAGCCCAGCAGCTCTCTGGGGCTGACAGTCCAAAGCTGTGTGAGACAGCCTGTACAACTTGTAGCATGTCAGGACACTCTGACATGCCTCGAAATCTGAGTAGTGCTGAAAGTGCCAGACAGTGCTTTGAATATGGGAATCTTTTTATTTACAGGCCAGAGACAGCCCAGTGGAGTCACAGCTCCGAGGGATCTCATTGTGCCTGCTGCAATGTAGTTCATGGCCGGGGAGGACCTCACAGGCAAAGAGAAGAGACATAATTTAGCAACTGCTTGAAGAGAGTAAGTTTATGTCAAGCTTCCAAAGGGCTTTTTCCAGTGGGGCAATGGCCTTTCTGGCTCAAGAAACTGCAAATTGCAGCTTCTTGTACTCTTGTTAAGTGAATCTGTTCTGTTCTTGGCACTACAACATTTTGTAAGTCCTGTGTCATAGGACCTGTCAACCACACAACAAAGATACTGCTTGTTTGCTGAGCTCACATTCTGACAATCTTCTGCCTGCCCAGTTTGAGTTTGTCTAAAGAATATTAGCTTAACAGTTATCATGTCCAGACACAAAGCAGGCAGTTATGTACACTTTATCTTCCCTTCATTTTTCCCATGTGTTTGTGGTTGAAGTTCAATCTTTTCTGTTTCCGAAAAGGAAACTTTAGGTACTCCCAGAAGCAAAGCTAAGAACAAGACTGAGGATGGGAGTGGTGGCAGGAACAGAAGCCTTGAAAATTAAGGGGTAGGAGTCTTAGTTACTGAAACTGTAGGCCAGGCAGCAGCACCACTGGGCTCTGTTGCTGACTGATTCACCTTGACCACATCACCAGCATCTCTCTGATGGAAGCTGTGTTTTATCTGTAATAGTACAAGTAGTCCTGGCCCACGATGCTGACTCCTACAGTGTTTATCTTACTGCTGTAATTCCTGGATGCTCTGCTGGTTTACCATCATCACCAGCTCATACAAAGATCTGACAGACACTGTGAATCTCAGAGCAGGTGCTCTGTCTTTGTGTTGGGATAATTCTGCATGAAAGCTGCTCTGTGTGCAAAGAAAAAAAAACGATTACAGGTTTAAGACTATTATGCAGAAGTTAAATTTGGTATCTGTAGTCCTTCTTCTGCTCCAGTTATTTTTGACAACAAGTTCTTACATCTCCCTGTGTCCCTACGTGCAAAACTATTGACTTTTGCCTTAAAAATCTATCCTTCATGAATAATACAGAGTCCATTCCAAATAGCCCCAAAGACTCTGTAGTCTGTAAAACACCTTTTCAGCTCATACCATCTCTAGCCTGGGCTTGCACCATGGATGCTGCTGGTGCTGGAGGAGTGTAGAGGTTGGATAGTGCACTGGGAGCAGGGTCAGAAAAGGAAAGCTCCCTCTAGCTAGTTCTTTCCTTGTGTTCTCAGGGCACGCAGATCTTAGCTCTTTCTTTCCGACTATTCCTGTGATTTTAAGTAGCATTAGATATTTTCTTCCAGCTCCTGAGCAGTTCCTGAATTTCCACCTGCTTTTAGCTAATCATTCCAGAAAATATTAAAGTCTGTCATGTGGGTTTGTTTAGGTCTTTATGCAAGAGACATGACTACACTTTATACTTGTGTCTCACATGCTCTGTAATGCGTTTGTGCTCTTCTACTTGCTAAACTGGTAATTTTATTTTGACTTTTTTCCTAATTCTCCTAAAGATCAGAGCATTATCAGAATGCTGCAGCAAACAAACAGAGCACACAGCCCATTTGCCCAACACATCCCTAAATTACTGCAAAGGATTCTGACTCTTTAGCTTCTTGGAAAATGTCCTAGTCTGTGCATGAAAATTGCTTGGGGAACACCCACTGGGGAGAATAATGGCAAGGCTGAAGCTGGCCATGGTCAGTTGTGCATCCTTAATATTCAGCATTTTTTCTTTATTCAGCAGTTGTCCCAAATGGGCCTTAGAACCACTTGCATATGTCGCATGTAGAGCTGCTGATTGCTCCTCTGTGTGAAAAAAGTAAGGGTCTGTCTACAGTGCTCTGATGTGTGAGAACCCATCCATGAGTTGAGTCCAAACCAAAGCAATCAAGTGTTTGTATATCAAGTAATTTTAATATGGGAAATGTGTGTTTTTTAATTTCTCTGCAGAAATTTCATCTTTATGCTTAATTACCATGCAAGCCTATTTTTGGTGAAAAACATGGGTAGTTTAGGGTGTGGTTCCATTTAGTTTAGGAATAGCTGCGTCTGGCTTCAAGTGATAAGACCTTGGAATTTGCTGCATGTTTTTCCCTGCAGATGGTACATTTTCTTTAAGAAATAAGTACTAGGGAGCTCAAGGTTAAAAACTCCTGTCTCTGAAAGAGGGACAGTTTGAAGAGAGACTGGAGATTATTTACGGAGATTATAATTTTGTTTTTCATTTCATGTGGAACTACTGATGATTTAGCACATCTGGGAAACTAAGCTGTAAGTTTCCACAGCCCATTTGTTTTTGGCCACCTTCCTGAACCTGCTGATTAGTGTCACTTTTGCAAGGCAGACAGCAATCCTGAACTAACTGGACTGTGTCTTCCACTTATATCAGTTGCTGAACTGAATTCTGGAAGTACATGCACTTGAATTGAATTCAAGACAATGATTCTGCAAGCCTTACTACCAGTCCCTAAGCACTTCACTTAAATTTTGTTTACTTCTGCAGTTTGGGCAGTTTTTCATGGACTCAGTGAAGTTCAACTGTTAAAAATATTCAAATACACTTTTGAACTTTATTATATCGCTCTGATATCTAACTTACTTGAGTCATGAGAAAAATCCTGCCTGACTCTGGAAAGGTCTGTAGATCAGGTTCCAGGCAACCTTGCTCCTGTAAGTCTTGTCAGTTCTCATTTTATACACTTTTGCTCATAAAATTAGTTATCCCAACCATTAAACATTCTCAGAAAGATGGGATGGAGAAGGACATGGTAAAACAGAGAAAAGGGCAAAGATACCTAATAGGCAAGAAGACCTTAAAAATTCCTTAGTGGTTTGGGAATTTACATTCTAATTTAAAAGCACAGAGGTGTGTAGAGCTCCATTTTGTGTAAGGAACCTTATGAAATGCATCTTAGTGTCTCTGTATGAACAAAGTTCATTTATCTTTTATTTTCTAAATCCCACCGAGGTTAAAATATCAGTGCTTCTTGAACTTTTGTTTCATAAGTGGAATGAATAGTGATCAATTATATGTATATCTACATAGAGTAAATGCTATACATAAAAATGAATATTTGAAAATTTGTATACTTAAAAAGTCTGATGTAGGAATGGCTTGAAACTGCTGAGTAAAAATAATTCCCCAATGGCATTTTATTCCCTTATATTCAGGAAAAAAAAAGAACTCCTAATGCCATATTTTCTGCTTCAGTTGATCAGGTTTTCTTACCTCACTGTATGGAATACATTTATCCTTACAGTGGTTTTCTCCACTTTCATCCCATTCCCAGTCCGTCAGCCAGTTGCGAACACATATGGAATCATCTTTGCAGGCTTCATACCTTCATGGAGATTAGTGTGCAAGACACAGTTACTTCTCTCACATTTTTCAGTGGACTCAGATTCAACTCAAAGAGCTGTCCAGGGGCTCTGTTCATAACGTGGTGTGATTACAGTGCAGCTTAGCAACAGATTTAAAGAAATGTGCACATTATCTTGGCTTGACATGTTCATAAAATCCAAGCTGGCCAGGAAGACCTAAATTCCTGTGAAAACTAAACAGTTCACTCACCACCTTTTATCCTCACAGCCTTAAGCAAAGGGCTTGTGTTGTGGGTGTTTTCTGCTTGGTTAGTTGATGTTACTGAGTGGATGAAATCCTGGGAGGGAGGGAGTTTCATGAATGCTGCTGGTCAATATCGTGACAGAGCACAGGTATGCTAAGGGCGAACTGTCACTTGAAGGAGATTTGTATTTATGAATTAATATGGGAGAAGAAGAATGATGTTTCCCAGGCAGGGGAGTTGCTATGAGGAATGTGCACTGAAATAAGGAAATTCCACAAACAACAAAATCATATAAACTAATAGGCTGTCATCCTCAGAATGACATTTTCAAAGAAGTTAAAAGGAAAAGAAAAGATAAGAGTCCTGTAGGGTATAGGTATAAAATCTTAAATTTTAAGTTATTTTTAACCTGTGAGTAGCAATGCAGAAAAAAACCCTATAAATGGCCTGGAATGAGTAGAGTTCTGGCTGGTCTATGTGATGAGAGATCTCATGACTTACCATTATCCTACATAATTTCCTCCCTTCCACTTTTATGTTGTACTTTTTGGCTCTTACCTTTCTTAAGGACCACTTTCTGTAAATCAGTTAACATCTACTTAAATTCAGTCTCTCTGGCTTCTGGGGGACTATTCACACCAGTAACTGAGAGTGCCAAAACAATGAGGCACAGCTTCCAAAAAGTTAATGTTGTTCAGCATGGTATTTGTAATTATTGCCTTTGGATAGATTTTTTGTTTGTCATTTTTAACCTTCAGGGTCATGTTTCAAAACTATTTTGATATGTGGGCTGCAGCCTTCAATTCTAAAATGAAATTTGTGGATTGTCACGTGGTCACAGGACTACAAGAACTGGACATTGCAGTAGATTTGCAAATACAGGAAGGTCGGAAAATGCATATCTGCAGAACCTTCACACTGGTTTTCTGGGCTTTTTGGAGGGAGAAAGAGCAATAGCAGATGGAAGGCAACCAAGGCTTGAACTAAACAGCTCGGCATCAGGAGACATGTACTGTCAATGGGTTCATCCCTACATCTGATGTCAGAGGTAGGGGCTCTGCTGGAAATAGAAGCTAAAATTTGATAAATTGATATTCATGGTGTGGATCTGGTTTTCTGAGGAATCTGAATAAAATATGTTTATTAAAGTGTTTATATTTTAATTCACCATTATTTATTGACTTGTCAGATGAAATGTTTCCTAATCACAATTATTACCTGACTGTGGTGTGTTCTATAAGCAGGTGGTAAGGCATAACACTATTGTTAATTTTTCTTTATCCCAGTGGAAGTAATTATGAAGTCAAGTTTATGAAAAGTCATGATTTGTGAAAAGTCTAATTTCTGCTGTCCAGAAACCCATAAGTTGTTTCTTCAAACATTAATTAAAACCTGTGAGAAACATAAATACTTAAAATAGCCTCCCTGAACATATTAGTTCCATATGTACAATGAGCAGGATATTTTTATTTTAAAGCCTTTTTCCCTGTATTTTTTTTAAAATTAGCTCTTTCTCTTTTATAGGGCACAGGGCCCTTTCACAGGTGAATGAGAAAATGACTTGTATATCAGGCTCTTTCAAAAGCAACAGTTTAAGGACTAGTGAGAGCAAGGAATTCTGAAACAATAGGAAGAAAAGGAAGGCCCCAAGCTAGTCAGATGAATTTCTTTTAAATTAAGTCACTGCTCATTCAGAATACTCTGCACATTTCTGGCCACAAAGACATACAGTATGCAGCAGGCACACTCACAGTATGTAGAGAAAGTAGGTCACATCACCAGCAGGGCTACAGCATGCTAAAGGGACTCCAGTGAATAGAACATGAAAAAATGTTACTTTAAATCACCAGAAAGAGTGGGAATTCTGTCCAGGCTCTTTTCTAGCCTCAGGCCTTAAGCAGGGTGAAGGAATGGGTTTGACATTGGCATTAGGCAGGCACCCAGACCAGCGTGCAGGGTAATGGGCCGTCAGTACATTTTTGATTCAGGCCAGGCATCTGTGACGGCAAAAGGGGCAATAGATCATTGTTCAGGACTTGTTTAGAGCAGATCCTTCTCTCTGCCAGGAGACTCTATACTGGAAAAGGGTCAGTTTTTTCTGTGCAGCAGCTCTCAATCACCCCACCATACTTTCCAGAAACAAAAGTTAAAAGTGCTGGTTACCTGCAGGTTCTGGCAATACCCAGGGAATATTGAGGATTTTGCGAAGTAACATTGACCCATGATCTGCACTTTAGTATAAATCTCATATACACTAAAGCTGGCTTAAACCAGTTCATGGATGCAAACTAAACTTAGAGCACTCATTTTCTTTCATCTTTACACTGTCACTCAATAGAAGACTTTGGTAAAGATTTTCATGCTACCTGTTTTGGGACACATTTGTTTTAGATAATGGTATTTTATAATTTTCCCCATTAGATCTATTCTAAAGCTCACTGGCAACTCCAGTGCTTTAAAATCCAAATACCAAATTTGGTTCTGAGCTTTAAGATTCAGAGCTCTGAGCGAAATTCAAGGTCTCAGTCTTTATCTTCAAGGAGGTCAATAATCTGGATTCAGTTTAGAAGATTACAAAAACTTAGCAAGGAAGACTTCACATGACAAATCTGTTCCTGAGGCACATGAAGTTTCCTGACACAGAAGTAAAATTCATTGCTAGAGAAAGCTCTAAGAAAGCTAAGAAATACATCAGCTCTTCTCACTATCTTCCATTACAAATCCAAACTATGCTTCTTGTTTCCTTCACTGGCACAAAGCAATGGAGACATATTTAAAGACAAATCCTACCAGAATTCTCCACTGCATACATGCCTTTGCCCTTGGAGGGAATGGAAATGGATCCACATGCAATAATTGTTGTGGATGCAAGTTGTACAAGCACTAGGGAGGCACAGCAGAGAGCAGCCCAAGAGAATCCTACCATGCCCTGTGTTCTGTATTTTCTGTTCTTTTAAGAAAAGCTCTTTTATAACATTTTTAGAAGGATCATAATGGTTTTCCATGATTTCCAGAGCAGCCTAAGGGATCCAGACATTCACAGTCCATTACTTTCATGGAAAGCTAGCAGCTATAATCCTACAGTGTGAACAGAGCCCGTGGTGTTTGTGCTGTGCTTCACACACACATCCAGACAAGTTACTACAGGGACTGGGCACAACATTCATAAGGTGCTGACTGACTTTATATGTCCCACGGTGATGTAATTTAAGATCCAACATCTCAAAACAGGGAAGGAGGGAGAGAGAGAGGGAGGGAGAGATATATGCTGGATAAGTACCAGTGGAAAAATCTCAGTACCCTACATGGATATAATGCTCCTGTCCAAGACTAAGGACAGATGGGTGCTGGGTTGTCCCACTGCGTGCCTTGCACTCAAAAAATGTGATTTTCTGATGCTGTGTTTTGGGAAACAGAATTCAATACTATTATGCTGCTCATTGCTATTAATAATTTGAACATTTCTTGGCTGAAATTGTCTCAGATATTCAGGCTTTTAGAGGAGATTTTAGAGAGTGTGATGATAGAAGAGAGAAGGTCAAGGGTGAAAAATTAAGGAATGAAGTGAATTCACTGCATTAATTAGTTGAAATCCCTCACGAAGTGACATCTTCCCTGATTTTGTAGAGCATTTTATACATACAAAACAAATGTATCATTTCATGATCAAGTATTCGGATTGAAAATGCTAATTGCATAAATGCTGCCTCACAGACCTGAACTTTTCAAAGAGTGGGCAGGCCCTTGTTGCTGCCACTGCCTGTCCATGTGGCAGGAGTTCCCCTATGACAATGCCACTGCACTGCATCCTCACCCAGAGCAGGGCAGTGCTGTCCCTGAATCACTAAACTCATCTTAGCGTTTCCATCCTGCATTCACAGCCTGTGTTGTTATTATGTTGGGGGCAGTAGCTTAGCAGAAGAAAAAGTAGAGACAGCAATCAAGAAATTGCAGAACAAGAGGAGAGGCGGTGCAACACCACTGAATCACAGGCATATTAAAACTAAGTAAAAATACTTGGATTAAAAAGCTGAACCTACCAGTCATCACAAAAGCTTTGACACAATGGAACAGCGTGAATAGCAGCAGTGTCATTGGGATGGATCCAGTGAGCAGCATGTGGAGAACACCGGTAAAAGCACTCGATTTTCTTTGTGAAATCTTCACAGCTGTGGTAGGTGAGAAAAGCCACAAATAAGCCTGTTTGTGAGCATCAAGGCTACAGCCTCAGGTTTCTAGGCCTGCTTTGATGTGGATGCAATACTACAGATTAGGAGAAAAACACAGAGAAGCATCCTTTGGCCCTGTTAGTGCCTAAGTTTGAAACTCATTCCTCTGGCATTGTGTACACTCTGACCATGCAATTACCACAGCCAGCTACAGCACAAATGTTTCCATGCATATTTCAGCCCTATTTGTGTAAGCTTTCCGTAAACTTTTGAGGCCTTGAGTTTTCCTGGCAACAACGATTCCAGGCAATAATAAATTGCAGTTTAAAACTATAGTACAAAATTTTATCTGTGCTGTAGCCTCACAGTTTCACTAATCTTTCAATTTTTCCCACAGCCCAGCTGAAGTTACTTAAAATCTCATACTGTGTTGCTCTCCTGGGAGTGGCAGGCAAGAGCTGTTACTTTTTCACATCTGTTTTTGCTTAATTGTTTTGTACTTTCATCCCTTTATTTCTATAACTTGCCATGTTTCACAGCTTTAACATCTAACGGGGTACTAAAAATCTTAATTAAGGAGACATTCTTCATGGTTACAAAACCCACAGGACTACAAGAATTTTTATTCTAAATTTTCAGACATTTCATTTCTGGACTCTTGTGCTTTTTTTTTTTGGTGAGATTTAATAATCTAGTTGATGTCCTTTCTAAACAAAGGAAGAAGCCTGGTCTCTATTTGTTACAGATCACACTCACTAGTGGGTGATGGTTGGAGAGCTACAGAGCTGTGGTGTGGTTGGTAAACTCAGTCACCTACTGGGTTTATGACTGGTTTGCATTGCTAGATCTGGTTCTTTACTGAAAGCAAACTTGAGAAAACATAACCCTGTCTTGATGAAATGGCATAAACAGTATAGACGTAGGGATTTGTGGGTTTGTGTGAGTGGAGAAGAAGAGTCAGAGGTTGGTCAGGTATAGAGAGAAGGTGAAGGGAACTAGGCTGGGTGACATCATCTCTAGGGCAACCTAATGTCCATCAGCAGCTGGTGGCTGCCTCAGCCCAGATCTGTGGAACCAGGACACAGAGAACATCAAAGCTGACTTACGATTTACTGAGCTGCCCACATCTGTTCCAGTAGCTGTTGCTTATTTTAATTACTGGGGAATGAGCCAATTGCTCTGTGAAGTCTGCATAGCAACAGGAAGCTGTTGGGAATAAAACAAAGATCTTGCAATAAGTATTCCTTTTTAACACTGTATTTGGAAGACACAAAATGTAAGATGAATCTGGTTTGGACCATAATATGATAAAGACTCTTTACTAGAAGAGTACTAGGTACTAACTAGAAGAGGTACTCAAGCTCTAACATTTTTGGGTGCGAGAGTGTAAATGCTAAGTGAGGTGGACTGGCATAAATGGTGCTTTGTTAAGTTGTGCCCAGAGAGTCCCAGGAATTTTACAAATGTTCTGCCTGATGCCACATCCCGAGGGATACTAACTTTGAAAACTACCAAACATTAAAAAAAAAAAAAGTTGAAGAAATGTAATAAGTACTGTACTTTGCTTACAATAGAATTTTGATGTAAACTTTTCCCATTTGGTGTCTGCTACAATTAATTTTTATACTTTATTACAATAAACCAAAGTAATCTTTGCTGTAAACATTTTAAAGCAGATGGAGTGAAAAGAAAGGCAAACTGCATCAGAATTTTGAGAAGAAAATAAATTAAGTCAATGAGAGTTTTACAGCTGACTTTGTCAAGACCCAGTAAGACCGTTACTCTTGGTTTGCATGCAGCAAAATGCCAATGAAGGAAGCTTTTCAAATACAATGTATACTGCACCTTGTATATTTTTGAGAAATTAGGGGAACTGCTGAAACAATTAGTGTGTACAATGCTGTACTTCTTGACCATATTTGGAAAAAATTAAACCACTCTTACATTTAGAGTACAGAGTGCACTCTTGCATATTTGGCTCAGGACTCGGCTTCAGTTTTTGGGTGTCCCCTTCCACACATCCATATTTTTGGCAGGTGGATGATGTTACGACAGCAAGGAGGGTGATAGTGAACCTCAACATTGTTCTTCAGCTCTTTTTCCTGTTTAGAAAGAAGACTTTGTTTGCATCCTTTATTTCTAGGAGAACTCCTAACATTAAAA
Source organism: Pardalotus punctatus (assembly GCA_013400915.1). Lineage (NCBI taxonomy): Eukaryota > Metazoa > Chordata > Aves > Passeriformes > Pardalotidae > Pardalotus > Pardalotus punctatus. The sequence goes on along the minus strand of VZTX01005874.1, from coordinate 208,533 downwards.
GGAAGGACTGCATTTAAAATGCTACCTATATAATCAAATAAAATATGCTCAGCAAAGATGCACATAGAAATACTAAGACACGTTCTCCCTTCTTTTTTGCTTATAACTGAACACTTACCCTCCTATTACATATTTCTGAGGTTTGGTGGCAAGTGATAAAAGTCATCAATAATTCAGTCTATGTATGAAAACATATTCTAGTTTTCAGCATTTAAGAAAATTATTTTGAATTTCTTATACTGAGCTGAATTATTTTTTAATTCTTCCAAGAGACATTTGTATGTTTCACTAGATTTGAAGAAAATATTGATTAGTTCTAAAACCTGAAGAGTTTTCTTGCACACTTGGAAATTACACATTAATTACAACTGCAAGTGAAATAGTAGTGGTCACCACCTGAGCTGGATAAATTACACTGAATACTTGCCTTTGTTGAAGCTATGATAATTTATATTTAAGAATCTGATCCGTTATTTTCTGCCTCTTTTGTAGAGTTTGGTCAAAAATTCAAGATAAAAACGTTTTGTCTTTATGACTAAAGTTTCTCTAAACACAGGCTATATATTAGTCAGCTATAAGGATAAATCTGGAGCTTGTTACATAAATCAATGCATTATTCTTTATACATGTTATTAATTTAATCCTTCATTCTTTAGTTAAATATTTCTGTTAACCTTTTGGAATAATTTTACCTGAATAAGCACTGCAGTTCTTCTATGTACCTAGACTTTTCAGATATAAAGAACAACTTACACAGAAGAAGAAAACTATCTCATTAATTCTCATTAATTTCTCACCTCTTTTACTTTCCTTCTGGATGATACTTCTCCCTGGAACAGGAACACAGTAAATTGCTTTTCCCATTTTCCACTTTATATACACACCATCTGGCACCAGTGCTCCAGGATTTGTTTGCCCTGGAAGAGTTCCTTGACCCTTTGGAATGCTAACACAGATTTATCTCAAAAGCAGATGCAATGACCAGCACATAATGCCCTTTTATTGCTTGCAAACGTTGACATGATAAAGAGGAAAGTACAAACATGGGTTAGAATTAGAAAAAACAATATCTTTCCTATATTTCAAATGCCATTAACCCCTCCTGCCTGATTTTTCAACAATTCCTTGTATTATTAATTATTAAATTAATTTCTACAACAGTTTCATGGAATTTTTCCCATGAATTCGGGCTTCAGTGAATTCAAGACATTAAATGCTTCTTATTTCAGCCTGACTGGCTTAATTCTGACTAATGGCTTGCCCTGTTACACAGTAATTTTACTCCATTCCCTGGAAGATAGTCCATGTCTTCTGATTCCTAATTCTTTGCTCTCTCTTCACAAGATCCCTTCAAAACCTGCTGCTGTTCACCCTGGTTGCTCCACCCGTCTCATATGTACCTTACAACGAGTCTCACAAGCATTACAAGAAATGGTTGATTGCACCACTGATAGTGGCTCCTGATGGGATTTCACTGGGAGATCTGCTTTCTGCAAACTTGTGCTGCATCTAAACATAAAAAACATAAACCATTGGTTAATGTAGACATGGTGATGACAAATAGTTGCACTCATTTTCACAGATTGTCTTGCTGTACTGTGAAGAGCAGCACTCCTCAGCACCTTGCAATTATTTAGATACATAAGAAAAGCAGCATCTGTTGGTTTTGTGTTTTAAATAGATTGATTTGTCAGATAATATTCTGAGGCCATTATCTACTAACCTTTTTTCTTGAAAATACAAACACTGGCACAGTAGAAGTGTGGTATGATTCTCAGTGAGCAAAGGCACGAGCATGATAATAAAACCATCTCTATAAGCTATAAGCTCTGATTCCTATTCTAGCACTAGTAAATGCCTCAAGGTGAAAGTCTTGCTGGCCTAGAAAGAGCCTTTTCCAGATCAGTGGAAACGGAGCAATTTTTATGTTCCAGAATGAATTTAATTAAGACAAGTTTAGAGAATGAATTTAATTAAGGCAAGTTTAAAAAGGCATAAAGTAACTAGGAGAAAACGAAGTAAATCTAATGGCTTATTACCCCTGCTTTCACCTCATGTGGCTTGATCTAGTTTTGGCTGAAATTCATGGAGCTCCTTGCTGCTTTGCAAAATAAAGGATTCGTGCGTGCTGCTTGGCACTTGGATCTGTGTATTATACAAAATAAAAACCAATGTATAATATGAACATTCACTTTCAACCCTGTGAGGAGTGGATGGGCTGGCCAGCCTGGTGAAAAGCACAGAAAAAGTCCATGCTCTGTTCCTTACTGCTTGGTTTGCGCTGAAATACATGGACACTGGTGCGGTGTCAGCATGCCAGGAGGTTCTTGTAATGCCTCTGCTCACTGAATTGGCATACAAATTATATTAAGCTATAGGAAACTGAGATCGCTTTCAGGCTTTGAGTATGAGCCAAATGGGACCACTTGCTGGGAGATTAGGCAGAGTTTCTAGCAGCGGGAAGGAAAATTGTCATATGTTTGCTATTTCCCAGACTTGGCTTTGGTTAGCAGTACATGTAAGCAGGCTCAGGCTAAGGAGCTTTTAGTGATCTTGGCTATACATCTTCATCTCCTGAGAAGTGAATCTTTTTTTCTAGAGGTATTCTCTGCCAATTGTTTTGTCTGATGTCTTAAGCTTGGAAATCTGTTAAAGGAATTTTCTTACCTCTTGGGTAATTTATCTTTATTTGTTAAAATTTAACTTATTTTCAAGCACTCAGTGATATTCTTGTACTTTTAAGACTCCTACTACCATTTAAGTTTAACTTCAATATCAGTACCCTGTAGCCTCTATACATCTTTTCAGAAGCTAGAGGAAAAGCATGCATGATGTTGAGGTATTGCCATAGACAACAATTCAGGCACCACAACAATAAATTATTATCATCTGATTTAATTGATAGTGGTTAATGGTGTTAGCAAAACCATGCATCTATTCCAAAACCACAAACACTGCTACACTAAGTCTCAAGAGTCATCTACCTGAGCAATTTCTTTCTGGCACAAGCCACTGGCAGAAAATTAGGGATGAAAAGTTTAAAAAATATAGTTTCTAACTTCCCAGCTTCTGGCAATCAGTTTAGTAACTGACATTTAGTGAACTGACATCTAACTCAACAGAGTGATTCCTGCTTTGTGAGTCAGCTTGCTTTAATGACTGCAGCAAGCTTTCATGCTTTTATATTCTTGGTAACTCTGCAAAGCCGACGTGGTTAAAGGAAAAATTGTTTGTGCTTCCATCCAGTGACAATTGCCAGATCCATTTCCCTTCTTGGCACCCTGAAAGCGTAATAACAGTATGACTGGAGGGAGATTGAGTTTCAGGAGTGTAAATTAGAGCATTTGGCCTTTTATAGCTTTATTAGACATGGCAATGTGTGCTAATGAAATTAATCTGTTTGCTCCTCATGTCTCAGCATGATTCTGCATGCTCAGAGGTTGGAAGTGTTTTCCTTGTTAACTGTTACAAGAAATGTAATTAGGAGCACAAGTTGTTATCTAATTTAGTGAAGCTCCTTTAAATGCAGGAGTGCATTTAAACTTGCAACAAGAGCATGTTATTTGATGATCAGTGAAGTATATAACTTGGACTGTCATTACATTAGACTTTAGAACTAAGAGTTTGTCTTCACAAGTCCTGGTTGAATGTATCATGTCACAAGTCAAGCTGAATGGCAAGGGAGACACTCCAGATGGACTCAGTCTGGCACTTCTGACTCTGGAAAAAAACAGCTGAGGTCAAATATTAACACTACTGAATCTGAGGTGTGATTTGTTTCCATTCAATTCTGTGGGGTGGGATTTCTCCTATTTTTTTTTTCCCTTGGTGTAAGGAATACATTACAGAATGAAGTAAGGCTTACTTGCTTTATTTGAGTACACAAATGTTGCTGAGCTAGTTCTCCAACAGGGCACAGGAATGACAAAAGCACCAGTAATTTTATATAATGAAGAGAGTGAGTCAGGGGTGGGTAAAAAAGCAGATATTTTAATGAATGGTAGGTTTAAAAAGAAATCACAACTCAAACCAACAAAATTAGAATTGTAAAAATGTCATTTTAAGCCCCACGTTAGGCTTTTCAAAATTAAAGGGGACAAAAACCTACTTATTTCAGCTTATTTCTGAGTTGAAAGCACCTCTTGAAAGCATAACACAATACTCTTCTTTTGCCCTAGTCTTTCATTTGCCTTTCACATTCTGCTAGTCTGTTACTGTGGGGTTCCTTGAACCACTAACAACTACGGTTAGTTTTTCTACAAAGAAGGGGCTTTGGTTTGGGTAGCTCCTGACTGGTGTGAAGGGGACTCTCACAAGTGACAAAGAAAATCTGTGTCCAGTTTGACTCCAGAAATAACCAGCTGCAATCATGTTTTGAATTTAGACCATTAATATTTGATTGAATTTTCTGCAATCACTTATGAATGATGAATTTCCTCTTAGGGGAATATCAATACTAATTTTTTTTTTTTTTAATTTACACTTGTATTATGGGTATTCATTATTTGAATGGAGATAATGCCTAGATGTCCCTGCATAAAGCTGTGATGTAGTGTTTTAAAGTACTTTGTGCCAATACTGGATTCTGGGGGGCCACGTCCCACAGCCCCCTTTTCTGCCTTGATCTTGTACTGCCCCTTTCCCTCCCTTGTCCTGGCATAACTCATACAGTGTTGTGCACCCAACCAGATGGGGAAACTGATCCGGGAAGAAGAAATCTAGTGCTCCCTCCTGCCTCCAGTGTTTCTGGGTGAATCAGTTTCAGTTTACAGCACAGCTGAAGAAGAATTTTGTTGCCGAAAATGGTGGTATCACATTAAGAGACACACAGGTGAGGGTAGGACTGGCAGTACTTTCAGTCAGAACTGCCAGACTCTGAGCCCCACTGTGTTGACATTGTGTTGGTTTTTTTTTAACTGTTATGTTGAACACCTTGTAATCAAAATGAAGAGCTGACAGGTCTATAAGAGAAAACAAATAATGCAAGCACAAGGTAACAGTGAGCTCATACTGGTCAACATATTAAAAGGCAGTGACTGGAAACCACCAGATGAGTCATTACTGAGCTTTTCCTGTTAGTATCACTGCGGGGATGAATGTTAAGGAGGACACAGTTGAAGCCCATGTTGTGTCTCTGATGAATGACTCCAATACATGCCATATTAGTTTTAGATTGCTTGACTCATTGTCCTGTGATGATTCTGTGGTTAGAAAATTGACCACAACACTCATGAAACAGGTATTTTTTTGCCCAGCACCTTTGTTTACATTGTCATCTCTCTCTCTGCAACTCTCAAATGCCTCTGCTCTCTGTTGTATCAACCAAGACTTGTTTTTGCTTCAAAATTCCTTCTCAGCTATCTGTGCCCTCTTTGACTGTTTTCTTTCAACACAGACACCTTAAGTCTCTTGAAGTATTCCAGTGCCAGCCTTCATAGCACACCTTTTGTATTTCCATGGCTCCTGTTTTGTATTTGTCACCTCCTATTTGGGAGGTGCTTCCATAAGTAACAGTAGAACCATGTGTAATCCTCCCACTGGCCCTTATTAAATCTCATCTTTGTTTGGGTGCCAAAGAGAGAGTGACAACAGTTAGGATCTGAATTTACTCCTGCTGGCCAATACCTCTCCCTTCCTAATGTGCTTCTCTTTTTGGACCTTTCAGAAATACACACAAATATACACATTTATGTGCATATGTAATTTGTCCTCTGTTAACGCCCACGGTAACAGCCCTACTGTGGCAATTGCTGTACAATCAAGTCCAAGCTGACAGTGAAAGCAGCACATTCCCTGTCTCTTCATCTCTTTAAAGCTCTAGTGTGTCTGACATGCTTTTGTTGCTAGGAAGTGCTGTTAACTATTGCACTAAGCTCTCCCGATACTTCACAGCCATAATTTTAAACTTCTATTACATATTTGCATATCTATATCTTCTACTTCCTTATCAGATGTGAATATGATACCTAGAACAAGGTTAGAGCAGTGCAAAGTTGTCCCTTTGACATACTGCATCACTGCAAACAAAGATACATGTCCTTCATGGTATACGAAGAAGGAAAATAACTATTGGAAAGCAAATCATATCCAGTTATGACTAGAATTTTGTTATATCTAGATCTAATAATTGCCATCCAAGTAGTAGTTGGATTACTTCATTATTCTGTCCCTAAAACAGACTAATAGTGGCAGTTTCCAGCGAAGATGCATCAGAATAATATACGGTATAATACACTTTCATGGAAAAACCTGCTAGTAAGAAATTTTTTCCTAATCCTCCTTAATTCAATGTTTAGTTTGTGCCTTGAAGCATGACTGTTTACAACCTTCCTGTAAAAAGCTCTTATGTAACTATGAGTATTTTTATTAATTACACAAATGTCTGAAGTGGACCTTTTTAACCCTGAGATGAGCTCAGTTGGTCAGAGCATGGTGCCCATAACACCATGGTTGTGAAATGTGTGGGCCATTCACTTCAGAGTTGGACTTGATGATCCTTGTGGGTCCCTTCCAACTCAGAATATTCCGTGATTCTCAAATAGCAGACCTCACTAGATTCAGATCATGAGTAAATTTTGCCTAGATTGTGTCAAGGTCCTGGACTTACTAATTCTCCTGTGTTCTTTTGGAAAATCCTTTGTTTCTTACCATTTCCCTGGAGCTTGGGGGTGGTGATGGGGAGCTGTCCTCTGTCTGCAGCCCTGTGCTGTGCAGGCAGCATGCATTACCAGCCTGACAGGGCTGGGATAGGGATCTTGAACTTTGTTGAACAAAGTGATGCCTCATTCTGTAAAAAGTAATGGATTAGTCTCAGTCAAAGCTTTGCCCAGTTGCCCCACACATCTCACTAGGCTCTGTGGGACTACTTTGTTACCTGTATTTCCTGTATTTTTAATTTTGCTTATAACTGGTATCTGGTATTCTCTGTCCGTATCATGCTGTTGTTTTTTTTTGTTTGGTTGTTTTTTTTTTTGTTTTTTTGTGAATCTTGAAGAAAGAATGCTGTCACAGGCGTGGAGTTGGGGAACAGGCAGGAGTCACGTTGATGACATGCATCCTGTTAATTACTTGTCATTACTGACATTCTGTGCAGGTACAGCACCACATGCTGCAGTGCTGTGCCTTCCTCCTGCCTGACTGCACATTGCCAATTGCCAAACATTAGTATTCCAGTGTAAAGCCCAAAACTTGTCTGTGAATACCATTAGAACTGGGTCACTAACAGAAAGTGCGTGACAGATTCACATGCAGAACAACCAAAGCCATTTCCTCCGTCTTGTACAGAGCTCAAATACTGAGAGGGAAGGTTGTGTGTACAGTGTGAGTAGAATGATAAATGACAGGACGCAGTGATAGACTTGCTTGGTGGCAGTAGTGATGCAGCTCTGCCTTGGAAACAGTGGAAACAGGTGATCAGCTGGGTTATGTGTGGCACTGATTTTGCCAAATGGTCAAATTTCATAGGAATTCAAATGATTAAGTATTTAATTTTGAAGAGGAAATTCTCTTGCTCAGCAGAATGACTTCTGCTCTTTAGCATTTTCTATTCTGTTTGGAATAAAGGAGTTTTAACCTCACAGCTTCAGGCTGCATATCTCTATTCCAGCTCCAGGAATTATTGCTGTAGCTGTGTGCTAAGCAGTCATAAAAATGTTGCAGAGGAATTTGTCATTCCAGAAAACATTGTGGGGTGAGTTTGACTAGACTGTGTTCTGCCTTACCAAAGTCCCTTTAAACCAGCTAGAGAAGAATGGAACTATTCCTTATAGTATCATTCCAACTACCTTCTGAATCAGGAAGCATGCTGAGACCTTTTTAATAGAGAAAATGCAAGATGAAAGCCAGGAAAAGGAAATATCTGCAACTGCAAGGAGAAACTGCATTGAGTACCAGCACATGAGCTACACAGACTCTCTGTGGTGCCCTGCTCTGTGTTAGTTAGCCTGGATAACATAAGAATCATCCCCTTTGTAATAAGCCTTTATTAATTACTCTTCTTTTTTTGATGTGACAAAAGACTTCTGGAGACAAACACCATGAGAATAGATGTGGCACCATACTACGCTCTGCCTCGTTCATCTGTACCCCTTTTTCCTGCAAAACCTCTCATGATTCGTTCGTTTTTATTTAAAGCAGAAAAAAAGAAAGTTCAGAAAACTAGCTCATATGGAAAAGAAAAATCAGGTCACTCAGACTGGTCTGCAGATTCAGGTCATGTTCACTGACAAAAGTAAATGGAAAAAAGATGGGAGAAACAGTAAAATGAGGAGTATTTTTCCTATTCTGTTAACATGAAACCTCAGTGTTCTTTTGTTTCAAAAATATTGGAAAGACATTTTGAGTCCAAAATACTAAACAAGGATTAAACAGAGAAGGAAATAAGCCAGAAGGAAACCAAACACAATATCTTAATAAGTGAAATGTCCCATTAACCCCCAAATGACTTTTTGATATGGAGAGATGAAAGAGATTTTAAATTTTTTAATTAATATAAAAAACCAGAAGGCAATTATTTGCAATTCTGTCTAACAACTGAAGATTTGTTTCTAATACGTTTATTTGTTTAATATGTTAGACAGGTAACATTATCCACATCCTCACTGTGACTTTTCTTCCTGTATGCATGAATTCCTTTCTGGCACACGAAGTGAACAGGTGTGAGCCGGAGCAAGGTGTCCCACAGGCCATAACCAACAAATAACTAATTGGCATCTGTGTTGCAATAGGGCAAAGATCCAGCCAAATTATGACGAGGCACTGTGCCATCCTAATAGACTCACATTAACAAGGATGCCAAGATTCCATAAATTTGCATTATTTACATTCAGTTAGAGCAGGATTCCCAGCTGGGAAGTTCCACATGGTTGTCCATCCCTAGCATATACAATTATGAGGGAAAAATAACTCTGTGACTAATCCTGCATCCTGAAATAGTTTTCAGCAAGCATTTAAACATTAATAATTACTTGAAAACGCTCCCACTCTTCTACCTCAATAAATCGTTGGGAAGTGTATTTTTGTTGTCTGAACAAAATGAATAAAAAATTTATACAATTAGATTTCCTGGTTGAAGATGTATATGCCTTTTCAGCTTGGTAAAAAAGGAAAATAAGTTATTTTTTCTGCAGCAGCAGTAAGGTTCCTCACTACGTAACAGTGAAGAAAAAACCCCCCAAACTTTGAAGTTGCTTTTCTGAAAAATGGATACAGAAATTGGTAACTTAAACCCTCAGGAAATAATGTGCAAAGACAACAATGCTGAAAGGGTGTCAATTATTTGAGATGAGACACAAGATGATGATATTCTCTGATTACTCCTTGAGGTAATGAATCTCTGAAGGCTTGTCTTTTCTACCAAAAGGATTATGAACTACATCTTAATCCATTCTGTAGGAAGTGGAGGAGTACAGATGGTGAACATTGTCCTGCAGCTCAGAGTTCCTGTCGAGGGATGGGGGATGCCCAAAAGATGCCCCACTGACCCGAGCACTGCAGGCCTGGGGCTTGGATCCCACAGTGTCCTGCTGGAGAAACACTGGCATTCTTTCAATGCGACTGTCTACATGTAACTCCCCCAGGGAAGTCCTGCACTCACCCGAGATTTTCAGGGACAATTAAGTTTATTGACAGGGAAGCTGGATTCTGCTGGACATCTGAGCTGCTCCGGGATCACAATGATAGGGACAGGATGACGCACACAAAGTTCTACCGGAATATGAGGAAGAACTTTACTCTGTGGGTGAAAGAGATTGTGGAGTCTCCGTCCCTGGCGATGTTCCAGAGCCGTCTGGATGCAATGCTGTGCCACGCGCTCCGCGGCGACCCTGCTTGAGCAGGGAGGTTGCACCACTGTGGTCCCTTCCAGCCTGAACCGTTCTGTGACTGCGATTCTGTGATTCTACAATTCTGCGACTCCGTGAACCACAGAATGACTCAGGCTGATAGGGACCTCAGTGGGTCATCTGGTGCAACCTCCCTGCTCAAGCAGGGTC
>VZTX01005874.1:118763-198048 GCA_013400915.1 Pardalotus punctatus | reverse complement strand
GCGGGGCGGGAGCGGCGGCGCTCGGTGCGGCGGCAGCCCCCGAGCATCCTCGCACGCTGCGTGCGCTCCCGCAGGTAGATGCCGCCAGAAGAGGGAAGGGTGGGAGCGGTGGCGTGTCCGTGTCGGTGCTGCCGGCGTGGCGTGAGTGGTGCGGGAGCCGCGGTGCCGGGAGTCTGCCCGCGTGCCGGGAAAGGCGAGGGAGGATGCAGTGAAATCGGGTGTGTGCTGACTGGTGTTACTAATCACAGAATACATCTTCCCAGTAACCCTCTGTAGGTCACTCCTAATCGTGATGGTAATTATGATGCGTTGTCCAGCATTTTTAGGTCTTAATTCCAGAAGTGGTTTATTTAGGAAACATACCGTACCTCTCTCTGTGCAGAGACTTGAAAATGCACAGGCTTGTTACATGTGAGGGTGTGTAAGTTCAATATGTCCACTTTTATGTCTTTCATAGCCATAAAAATAGGATCTACTGATTGGGGCTTAGGATTTACAAGGATGAGAGACCAGAGAGATCCTAAACCAAAGTTCAGAATCTACACTTTGTTTTGATAGTCCTAGCTTTATGAGAGATAAAAATGGGGGATGACAATTTGCAGTTGAAAAATGTGGGTGACAACTAATGCTATTTTTTTATTTATTTGAAGAGAAGGAGAAAGTATCACAAGTATGAAGATTCCCGGGATGCAGTAATTCATTGCTCTGTTTTGCCATTTTTTGGAGCAAAGAGAAAAACTACATTCTTTGTCAAAAAGCTATCTTAAATTTACATCATTGTTGCAGATGCACAGGTTTATGCTATTTTAAAAAATAATTTCTTAGGTGTTTTTCCCTAGAAAAGGTACCTTACATTGCCTTCAATTATAGGAGCCTTGGATTTTGGCTTTGACTAGTGGATATCTCTTGCATACATGTTTATCAGATGGGGCCCTTGAAGAAGAGACCACTGTTATTTTATTCTCTGGTACTTTGTTAAGTGGTGCTGCTGCTTTTGAGGTTTATTATTTCCTGAAACAATTAAGGAATGCTACAGTCTTTATTCAGGAAAAAAGATCTAAAATCAGAAGAGGTCACTCCGTATCTTCCCAGCTGTCCATTAAATGGACAAATTTGTAGAGCTGCCAAGTGCAATAGCAAGGTGATTGTTGTACTGTTTTGACACATTGTTTATGATATTGACAAGGAAATTGAAGGAAATTATTTCCATTCTTGTTAGTTGTGAACAAAACTTACAAATCATGCATACAGAACATGCTATGTATTGAATATTGTATTGAGCACTTGGGGAAAGTTTCACCAAAACAACCCCAATGCTGCAAACCAGGGAAGGCTGCGAATTCAGAAGTGTCAGTTTTTGAGATGCACAAGGCTTTTTAATGGGTGATAGTGCCGATTTGTGTTTAACTTGGGTGCTCTTACTAGGTCCTGATGTGGCTTGTAAGAACAGATCTTTGTGTGCTGGCAGGTGTTCGGTGTGATGGAGGAGGAATTTTTCAGCTCAAGTTAAGAAAGCTTTTGCTCAGCCATGTGTAAGATGCCCCCCAAACTTCTAAGGAGGACCTCTCATCCCCTCTCCCCTTTTGTCTTTCATTTGAGGTTTTGTAAGTGTGGTAAACAACTGCAAATAAATGGATATGTTGGACAAATGTAACAAAGAGCATTTCTGTCTTTAATATCAATAATTCCAGTGTTTATTTAAATGTTGGTAGCTGGTAGTGTCCGTGTGGTTAAAAAAGGCCTTCTGAGATCAAAAACAGTGAGATACTCCATTTTCACTGATCCAGCTTGTAGCTTGACAAGTATTTCCTTTGGGGCCACTTCTGATTTGAGTAGCCCTGTTGTTTCCAAGCCTGTAATGTGCCCTCAGCAGTGCCAGTGCAGCAGTGGTTTACTGCAGCTGTGCACATTCTGGATTAAATTCAGATCTCTTTGTTTGCCATACATTTGCACAAGTCTGTGGTTGGGAGAGGCTAAGCTACTGTAGTGTTGAAAAAAGTTCTTATCAAACTGTGACTGCAGCAGTTAATCACTGTACTGACCTTAAGGCCTTTGAAAATCTGGTCCTTTGCTGTGCTTATAGTTCCGACGTGCATATGATTAATGTTTGCGCTTTCTTGTGAATTACGCAAGAATGTAAAAATGGCTGTACTTGGTCACATTAAAGATCCCTCTCGCCCAGTATCCTGCCTCTCTGAGCTGCCAAAAACAGATGCTTGGAGAAGAGTATAGTGTATATTGAGGAAATGCCTCTCCCAGCCTCCAGTAATTTGTGGCTCATAGGTTTCCGGAACTGGAGGTGATATTTGTTTTTAGAGCCCCCAGTGGGTTTTTTCTTCTGCGAATTTGTCCAATCAGTGTTCGAAGCCATGTATGCTTGTAGCATCCACAACATCCTGTGGCTAAGTTGTAGGGCTTAAACACATTTTGTGTGGAAAAAACACTTATTTTTGTTTGCTTTTAAACTTTCTGCCTGCTTGGTTTCATGCCTTGCTTATTACTTCTTGTATTGGAAGAGGCAGTGAAAAAGAGAATCCATGTTATCCTGTGTGACATAGGGATTGATGACTTTTATTTACCATCCCTTCCTTGTGACGGTTCCAGAGGTATTTTAGAAAGAAGTGACTCTACCTCCTTCATTGTCCTTGCTGTCTTCTTTTCAACTTTTGCAGGTGTTTTCCTGATTGGAGACAGTGATGCAGGAATCCAAGGAACAGGGTTAGGTTACAATAACCAGGACCAGCAATATTTCAGTGTATGCCACCCAGTTAACTTACTTGGCATATTAGGTTTTATTCTTTAATCTTCTACCTGCTTTTTCTTGGCAATCTTTAAGCAGTGAGTTGGCACTTCTGTGGAACTATAACTCCAGTCACTCTTTTGAGTGGTAATAACTAGTTCAGAATTTGTCATTGTGTATGTAAGTTTGTTGTTTTTTTTTTTAATACTACTTTACATTTACCTGCTATTTTACAGCCCACTTAAACAGTATCATTAAAGTCTTCAGATCCTTGGGCCATTCCTTTTGCAACCTTTGGTAACTTTAAGCATTGTCAGCAACCTCTGGCACATAAGTGTCAAGATTGTTTGCTAGATTTTGCTTTAAAATATGGAAGGTGTTGATCCCAGAAGAGATCCTTGTGAGACTCCATTGCTGATCCTTCTGTTTTGGGAAAAAGGCCAATTGCTCCAACTTATTTCCTGTTCATCTGTCATTAATTCATGACTGAATTCTCCTTCCTACCCCATGACAGCTTAGTTTCATTGAGTGAGGGCGTCTTTGTCAAACACAGCCCACTTGGATTTCCATAAAGGAGCATCTTAATCATTGTATGTTTGCTGACTGCCTTGAAGGAGAAAAACGGGAAATTGAGGTGAAAGTGATTGTTGCTTATGAATGACAGTCACCCTCATCCAGAGGCATATTTCAAGCACTATCTGTTTCCTTATCGTGCTGACATAATTAGTTTTAAACATTGTGATATTTATAGTGAAAGATTTCACATGGATCATAGCCAACAGTTGTCAGAGTTTGCTTTAATCAGCACTTTCTGCTTCAGGTAGAAGACAAAGTCCTCTTAGAAAGGACTCTTCAGTTTCTAGAAGAGCTGGCTGTAGAGGGTTGTGATGGAATTATACAAGACTGTAGTTGGTCTGCAGAGGGTAGGTAGCAAACAGCAACTCACTGTTTCCTCTAGTATCAAGTGATGACTCAGGCTTTATAGGAGCTGGATCTTCGTGCAAAAGGAAATGCATGTATTTTTTATTTCCCCACCCCAAGGGATGTAATAGATGCAAAGGAGGAGATTAGGAGTGAAGATTATTTAATAGGTAGACTGGATCCACCTGAGGAAAACACCTCAAATCAGCTATAATCAAGGAAAACATTGGAATGGGGCAAATGCATGATGCTTTCTTTTACTTGTCTATGTGGAATGCCTTTGTTATTTTTATAAGTTCTTTTCTGTGAGGAGTGAGTGTTAACGTGTCCTTAACAAATCTAAATGCTGTCTTCCTCTGAAAGCAGAGGGATGATAAACAGATGTGAGGAAAACTGAAGTATTGTGGCAGGTCTAGTGGGATGGAGGTTGAGAGTCAGAGAGTAAAAATAGAGAATACTGAGCATCACTGAATGACATTTTCTGCTCTAAAGGCATGCAGGGAACTAGTGAGTGCTACCGAGGTGTGCTTGCTTGGAGATGTGACAAGGTGAGGGAACAGAAACAGACTCCATCACTTCTGACAAGCTTCCCTCTCGCTGTGGGTGGCCATGGAAGGATTTCTGAGTAGATTCCACGACTTTGTGGCTTTGTTAGTTAGTAAGAGATGAAGGGGAAAACAGTAGCAGAATTTCAACAAGCAGTCTGATGGGCTGGTAGCGGGACTGCAAGCTGTAGAGGCAGGATTTTGGGGTAGGTGGAACCATTTGTTGTGTGTAGAGTTTAACTCAGCCACTGCTCATGAAAAGCTGGACTGAAATACTGCTAAACCTGAAGGCTCCCCTGCTGTGTCTGTTTGTTGTATAGGAAATGTTCAGCTGATGCCAGCAGGAAAACTGCAAACATAGTAGAGAGAAAGGCCAAAAACCTCCTTAGTCCAGCTTAGTTGTGTGTTGGAGAGCCCTTTCTATAGGGCAGTCAGTGCAGTGGGCTACCTCCAGCTGTAAATTTTTACCTGTCTGAAGAAGGGAGATCCTGCATGTTCCCCAGACAGTACCTTTAGTAATTTCTGCTTGGATAGAAAGTATTTCCTGAGCTTTGAACAAGCTAAATGACTTACAATTAATTCATTTAACAATGACTGTGTCTTGGAACTGTAGTGCTATAAGCTTTCTGAGAGTAGCAAAAATACTCCTTTTTCTCTGTCTTTGAAAGTTTGTCGTCTTTATGTCCCAAAGCCAAAATGGAATACTGAGGTTCTCCAGTGTGATTTCCCCTCATTTGCAGTCTGTGGAGCTTTCCTGAAAGACAAATTAAAACATCTCTCTTAGAAATTGATCTTATCTTAGCCTTAGATCTTGGTGTGTTTGTCACCTCTTCTGAAAGCTCTGCCAATGTTTAATTATTCCTGCCGTTAGAAAACTAAACGACATCTTATTTCAACGCTTTTTTTGTC
This sequence comes from Pardalotus punctatus, assembly GCA_013400915.1. Classification (NCBI taxonomy): domain Eukaryota; kingdom Metazoa; phylum Chordata; class Aves; order Passeriformes; family Pardalotidae; genus Pardalotus; species Pardalotus punctatus. The sequence goes on along the minus strand of VZTX01005874.1, from coordinate 192,933 downwards.
TAATGGCCAACTTTCAGCTGTGGAATATGCCTGTGCTAGCACAGGCAGTAAAAATTCTCTACTATCTGATCTCTTTTCCATGTAGAAGTATTTGAAATGTAAAATTAAGCTTTAGTTGGAACAGAAGACACTGAGTTCTTTTGCTTCTAGAACTCTGTGCTTTTCCCTCTTGATTGTTCTTGGAGTGTGTGCCAAACCCAGGTAATATTCTGGCAGCAGCCTGGAATAGTGTGATTGCAGACAAGCTTCCTCCTTCACTACTGTTTGATACTTGTCTTTTTACAATTTTGGGGATTGCATTACCACAGCTGGGTGTGTCATATGAGAGAGGGTTTTGTAACATTATGCATATGTGGATATTTCTCCTCCATCTATGAGTAAAATCATGCAAATTGGTCCAAGACTACTTATAAATGATAGGTTAGAAAGCTTATTACTCCTTTAATGTTGTCATTGTGTTTTGATTATTTTTTTTCTTGGAAGGAATGGCAAAAGATCTTTTCCACTGACTTCTCACCCTGTTCTTTTTTGGAAAGCAGTCACCAGCAGGGAGAAACTGGCCAAACCCCAGAGTGCTACTCAGTTTTATTTTGTCTCCACAGCTGCAGAGAAGCTGTTACCATGCTTTCCTTGCTGCGTGGCAAGCCTGGAAACTGAAGAGATCTTTCTTTTTTCCTAATTAGAACTTTTGTGCTTCAAATATAATAAGTTTTTTCTTTTCTTTTCCCTCTAGGTGACATCAGTGCTAGTAAAGGCAGTACCTCTGTTGTGATGAGCCCTGTATGTAGACTGCAGAACAGTTTGATGTTCTTTGGTTATTTCTGCCATGAGTCTTCCCTTTTGATTGACAGGTGAAGAATAAAGCTTTTGGAGTTCAGTTGGCACTTTGCTTCTGAGTTTTCTCTACAGCTCTGACTCTCAGGTTGCTGATCACAGCTCTGTTGCAGCTCTGCTCGCCATGGAGCCTGTGAGTAACAGCTCACAACACTCAAAGCTGTTTTTTATAACTTCATGTCAAAACCTACAGGCAGGGATGAAACTTTATCTGAAGAAGATGGAAGTTTATTTTCCAAATTCAAGCAACTAAGCAGAATCAAATTGACTGATTGCTAGCAATGCAGATTGCATTTGCAATCAAGTGTAGTTCTTACTATTCACATTACAGATCCCATAAAAGCAAGTGTAGATTAATCATAGACAAGTATGTTCTGTAAATATCATTGCCCCTTCTTATCAAAGGAGGGATGGAGTGCTGCTAGCTTCTAGAAGATCAGGAACCATCTGTTTACATAAATTCTTATTGCCACCTGTTCTGTGATGTTCTTTAGGGTTGATTTTAGGGTAATTCTCTCCTGTGCCTCTTTTGTCAGCGGAGCTAAAGAAAGTTCCTAAGGAGGACAATGGTAAAGACTCCTAAATTACAAGCTGTGGTTGTGACTTGCCAATTAAAACTCAGTTACTCTTGCAGACCTCAGACTTCCTTTTCTCATCTTCCTTTGTTGCTGTCTAGCTCTCTTATGACAGGAGGAGAGCAAAAAATAAGTGTTGTTTTCTAATAAGATGCCCAATTCCAGCCTGTGGAGCTTCTAATATGGTAAACCAGAGTCCAGAGTGCATGGTTGGCTGGCAGGCATTCTCACTTATCCTCCGACTTTATTTTCTGGTTTATCCCCTTCTTTGTGGAGAAATTAAGGTAATGAGGAAGAAAGGGCATAGCTGTGGGGGAATCAGCTGTTCCCTTATGACATGTATGGTTCTGTCTTTGCCTTCTTCTCTGTCCTTTTCCTGAGGAGGCAGGAAAAGAAACCAGAAAGAACAAACCTCTCAGTGCCCTGTAAGTGTGTCTCACGGCCTGCCATAAGCTGATTCTTGTTGATTCCAGAACTACTCCTGCTTGATTTCTTCATTAGCCGTAGTTTTGCCTTTCTGTGTCCTCATCAAGCAGAAATGGGAGCTCCTGGCAGCCTGTTCTCTGAGTTCACTTGTGTGTTCATACTAACATAAAAAAGTATGGGGTCTGAAAAAGTGATTGAGGGAAAAGAGTCATCTAAAAGCAGGCAGAGTCAAAGGATCAATTCTGTAATGTGCTTATTAGATAATAATAGAATTGAGCCAAAAGATAAATCCAGACACAGACAAAAGGGATGTAGAGTCAAGTGACCAATTCTGCAATGGACTTGTTAGGTAAGAGCAAAGTGGCACCAGAGGGCTGATGACACTTCTCTGGCCTGAGAAAATAGAATCATCACTTCTCTTAAAGGTGAGTATTAATGGACAAACCTCTTTTGTGTAAATCAATAACTAGGTAGGCATTGCATCAGCAGCTTGGATGATTCAGCTTGCCCATGTGAGATTTCGATTTCCTGTCACGAGTGAATAGTAAGAGCAAATACTGTGTATTAGGCACATTAATTTCATATCTTGCATATTAGAATAGCTAAGCAGGCAGTGGAGCGATGCAGTGCACTGCATTTCTTGTCCAAAAGCAGTATAGAAGTGAAGGAGCCAAGAGAATTCTTCTATCAGAAGTGACTGGGTTTGGTGTGGCACTGCTTGTCTCTAGAATAATTATTAGCCTTAAGCTGCTGCTACTACTTACTGTTTGTTACAGAGCTCTTGAGGATAACAGTGGGGTACCGTCCAAGTCTAGGATTAGGCAGCTACAAAACACTCAAAAGATTTTGGATATATTCCTGACTGGATGCTTTGGGAAACCAAATAATACCCAAGTGTGTTATATTGGAAGAGTGGGTATGGGTTACTGAATTTACACCTAGCAGTTGACTTATTGAGCAAGCTCTTCTGCCGTCTTGCAGCACAGTGTGAATGTTGACAGGCAGGACAAGGTAGTTCTTAAGAGTCTCTAGAAGGGGCAATTCTTTAATTGTCTCTGATAGGTATATTTCATTGCCCATGCTGCCTGCCATAAGCCAACATAGCTTTAGTGCTTATAAGAAATGCAGTGGATTATTGTAGATATGATGATAGGCATTTATTTAAAAGAAAAGGTTTTTAACAGTCTTATTTAATTCTTATTCACGGAAGCCGAGTAGCTGAAGCTAACAAAGCAGTGAAGACCACCAGGCTGGTGAACTAATGGAGGCTAAACCAAAATGCTTTATCACCCAGCAAGACTTTGTTCCTCAAGAACCACAATAGATAAATGGACAGGTCATATAGAGTCTCAGTGATTTCATTTCCACATCAAATAATGATGTGCTGTGGTTAGTATATTTTTGTAGTGATGTAGTACTGTTTGAAGCCTGGTGAAAATGCTGCTCTTTGAAGGAAGAAACTGAGTCCATGGACATTCAAAAAACTACCTTTGAAACCGGATTTAGAACTTTTTAATTTGCTCTTCCTCTAAGCTGTGTTTTTTGTGAGTTTTCTATTTAACTCACTGCTTAGATCCCACAAACCCTAAATCTAGTGATTTGTCAGAAGTTATTTTCAAATGTTCTGTTATAAATACACATTATGATGCAGTGAGGGAAGAGGGTTCAAGACTGACAGCCTAGCAATAATTTGGAAGTCTAGCTGTCTAGCTTATAATTTTTTCTCCTATTTAAAATTGCTTTAGTGATAATGGAGTCCATTATGTGCATGGAAAATAGGATCGTACTGTTTCTTTCCAGGAAAAAATACTGTATTTCCTATTGGCGTTGCATTGTAAATAGCTTCATTTTTTGTTATACGTATAGTAAACACTTCTACCAATAAATGTGTTTTAAAACCTTGTAGTTGGTCTGGATTTTCATGAATGTAAAAGCAAGACAGCAATTCAAAACATTCCATGTATGTGTTTAGATTTCCAGAAGCAGATGGCACTGTTAAGGCTGGACTGTGGGGAGTGTAAGAATTTTTGAAATGTAATTTCTGCTTCAGTTTCAGTCCACACATGTCCTCGTGAGCTGTCTACATAGGAAGATTTTCTCTAATGTTTTTTGTTATATGGTGTGACAAGTAATCTGCCATAAACATTCTCAGCTGTTTGTAGCCAAAATAATTTAATTAGTTAATTGATTGATACTTGGATAATTTTGTCTTGACATTTACTGAGTCATGCTGTGTTCTGAAACTCTTTTTGTTGGTGTTTGACATATCAGCTAATTCAGCTAATAGTGAAAATACTTAACAAGAGTTATAATAAGAAGCTGATTTTCAGTGCACTTCTGGAATGTACCTTCCAGTATCTGCTCATTGTCCAAACACCCAGCAATCCGTTCAGGACAGATTTCCAGTGAAGATTTTGCCTCTATGGGGCTCATTCAGCTAGTTCTAGCTTCTTGCAGTGACTGTGAGCTATCTTGTGGAAATGAGCTCAATATACACTGTGTGTGTTTATCTCTTGGGTATGTTAGCTGCTAGCACAACAGGATTAAAAAATAGATTGTGTAGGTCCTCCCACCCCCCTGTTGAATTTCCCCTATGGGATTTGGTGGAAGAGTTCACAGAGCAGATTGTCTTTCAGGATGGAAGAGAAAGTACAGAAAGGTTGCAGTGGTAACCAAATGCTGGCCTGCAGCATACAGAAGGCAGTTTTGCTAGAGACTAAGTTATGTGTGCAGTTAGACCCAAACTTGAGACGTTTTGTTGTGCTTTCTTAATCCAGACCAACAAAACTGAAGTGGAAAAGGTACATCCCACAAGGAGGGAGGGGAATTCAGTCCGTGGGATGAAAACTTGAGAAAACATTACAGCTGCATTTCAGGAAGCTTGAAGTCTTTTATGAAATGCATTACTTGTCAGATTGATTAATTGATGCTCAAGCCTGTTTTCCTTTTATCTTTTGAAAATACAGCTGTCATGCTTTGAGCTCAGTAATAACGATTTAAAACCCCTAGTTTTCTAATATATTAGTTTTCTAATATGCCTTTCTGGTACTATGTATAATGGGAACTTGGTGCTGCTGCCTCTGCAGGTTGTTTTCATCCTGCTCAGGGTCATACACGTGCAGAAGGACTGCACAAACACTGGAGTTATACTCTGCAAATGGTTTAAGTGAATGGGTTAAGACTGTCTTCCTTTGCATGTGGAGCTCTTTCAGTGGGGTCTGTTGGGATAGGACAAGGGGTAATGGTTTAAACTGAAGGAGAGTTGATTTAGATTAGATCTAAGAAAGAAATTTTTTTACAAAGAGTGTGATGACACACTGAATAGGTTGCTGAGACGTGGTGGATACCCCATCCCTGGAGGGGTTCAAGGTCAGATTTGAGGGGACTTTAAACAACCTGGTCTAGTGAAAGGTGTCCTTGCCTGTGGCAGGGGGGTTGGAACTAGTTGATCTTTCACAATAGATATATTTAGACAATAGATATATTGTCTAACCCAAGATAATATATGGTTCTATGATTTTCAGATATCCCCGGTGTTAAACTAGGGGTTTGCTTCTCTTTGCATTGAAGAGCACGCAGCTCAGAATCATCAAATTGCTTTTCCATGCACTCTCTTAAAAAACAATTTGTTCTTACAAAGCAAGTACACAAATGACAAAACTACCTTTGTCTTCTATGCAGTTTTCAAAGAATCCAACTTCACTAATGCAAGCAATGTGTTAAACTCTTGGAAAGACAAAACTGGACAAGAGTGTGTAATGTAGACGTGTGGTGCTACTTGGAAAAAATGCACTGATAGACAGTGATATAATTTAATGTCTAGCAATGTTTCTTTGATGTTTGTTCTGTTAATCTGGTAGTTCCATGTCCTCTGTTTACTGAGTACTAGCAGCAGCTCTTATGATTGTATCATACTCCTGTTTTATTTTAAAGGAGGTTTTATAATGCTCCAGAGCAAGGAAATATAATCTCAAAAATGGAATGCCTAGTAATTGAAACAGGTTTATTAGTTGCTAAAATCATACCCTTCAATATTTAGTGGATTTACAAGCATTTTATTATCATAAAAATAACATTTTAATATGGAGCCTTATTAAAGACCCTTAGAAGGAAATGAGGTAGTCAGAACTGATGTTTAGTGTTTTGGACAGCACCAAAAGATCAGAGAACAAATGAAAAAATTATAATCACTGTTTTAGAGAAAAGCTTATAAATGAGTTGTATGGTTGCTGCAGTGACTGAAGGCATTTAGATGTTTAAATATCCAGGCACAGATGAATGCAGTGCCACATTAGTAGCAGCTAAGTCTTTATTAATTGACTTAAATTGCACCTGTGCAGTATGAAGGTGGCAAAAATATGACCCTGAAAGTTAAATTACGCATTCATTTAGTTAGCTGTATATTCTTTGACATTTACATTAATCCCTGCTTTTAGGACAGAGGAAAATCTGTTTACAGGGTTGTTTTGCCAGTTTAGCAGACACTTAAGCAGAGGTGTCTGCTGACTCCAGTCTTTGAGCTCAATCACGGTGGTGTTCATGAACCCAACACTTGGGCATTGTTTTTGTTCTCAGACAGAAGGGAAGAAATATGTCTTGTCCTTGAAAAAAATTTGGCTTTTGTTCCTTTGTGATGGAACTGTATTACACTGCTTGGTGAGGAGAAGCTTTTGTGCAGATTATAGAGTCTCCATTTCTTTGTGCAGGCATTGATAAGAATTGTGAATTAGTTTATCTTTGACTGCCTTTTAATGGGATTTCTGTTAAGAGAAGCTAAGGACTAAGCATTTGTTGTGTTCCCAAAGGCTGACTTAATTTCATTTAGGTCCAAAGCCACTGGTAATTTTATTTACAGTTTTATAATAAAATGATATTTTTTTTTCATTCCATGCATGCAGATCTGCTGTTGAGTTTAAAGGAAAATTTGTTCTCAGGAAAACTTCACACAAGTGCTTCTTATTTTTGGCTCTGATTCGATCTGCTTATCTCATTTGCGGTAGGAAGTGAGAAGGTTGCAGATGGTTCATGGAAACAAAAATATTGATGCCAAAGCATTGGAACTTCCACAGATTTTTTTTTTTTTTTTTTTTTAATGCTGCAAATAGAGATCCTCCTCAGTGATGATAACACCAGATTAAACTTAGTCTCTCTTTGTTATGTATATGAACAAATAGGGTTCTAACTCTAATGAGTCCTTTAGTTTTTGTTGTATTTTATTTTGCCAGTGATCTCTGACTAGCTACGGATGGTTCCGCAACTACTACTGTTCAGGTCATATCTGTGATACGCAAAAAAAGCATCCTGGACAAAAAAATTAGTGTTGCTAAAGTGGATTCCTGTTGTGCTTTCTGGGTTCATGCTTTTCTTTGTGCCATATTTGCTATTCGAGTGAGCTTTAGCAGTTATGATCAAGTCTTAAAATTGCATTACACATCTGCAAGTGGCCATTGAATGTCTGATTAGAAAAGCCCTTTGAGCTCACCTGAGTGATACTTCACCAAAGTTCAGTTTGTGGGTTACTTTTTTATTTTCTTTGTAGGCAGCTTCATTTGAAACAAGCCTTGGAATAGCAGTTGAGCATGGATTTCTTTTCTCTGGCCCCCTTAGTCTTGGGACGGTTTTTAAGGGCAATATCTCATACTGAGCCTACAGATACTTTTATTTGAGACTGCACTCCGAACTTAATGAATATCAGCTTTTTTTTTTGGAAAGTGCTTTTTGCAAAACAAGATTAGAACTCTGCATTATTAGTAAATAAGTAATTTTTATACAGCACACACATTTTAATACACTGTTATTGTTCACTTGTCAAACTTTGTATTTTCAGCTAGTATTTTAATTGAAAATGTGCTTTATTTGTGCCTTAGACATCTTGTTTTGGGTCAAGAATCAAATATATTAATACAGATAACATCTCTTAGTTTTTCCAACTCAACCTGGAGGCTCCTCCCTGAAATGTGTAAAATGAGATGAAACTTTCTTCCTGATCCTACTGCTATGAAGCAATTGTTTGTTTCTGTGAATTGAATGAACTTAAAACTTATTGCTAGGTTTTGTTCATCTCTGTCCCTAAAAATCAGGGAGTTTACATTCCAGATGAAAATTAACTGGATTGTAACATTTTAATGGGCATTAAACAGAATTTACACAGGTATAGGCAGGTATTTTATGTTGGTTTGTTCTTTCCCTGTGAATGAGACAGTAAGATAATGTAATGTGCACAAAAATCAATATAGTTGGAGATCTGAAAGCTCCAAAGTGGGCATCAGTGTTGGAGGGAATGAAGGTGCCCTGCAGAATGCTTTGGTAAGTCTCCTTTTTATAGCCAGTATGAAATCATAAATTTCTTTGCCTGCACAGATGAAAATGCAGCTGTTTCTGCTGCTTGCCTGGTTCCACAAGCAGTTCCTATTCTAGTCTGTCTCATAATTGTAGTAAAAGGTGTTAAGTTCATTGTTTTCTATGTAATAAACATCTGAATAAACCTGTAAGGAACTGACAAACGTTTTGTTTGCTGATGGTATGGATTATGGTCTTTAGCAAATCTAAACATGCACCTCTATTTAACTGTGTAAAATCTAATAGACAAGAATAGAGAAGATAAAGGGGTATTTGATAACACACAGGATGCCCAAGAGAACTTGCATTTATTCTAGTCAGTGATGTTGGGACACTTCACATGCTTGGCACATCTTTTGAGTGTATTGAAAGAAAATCTTCAGAGAGAAGGTGTTTTGATGTCTTATAAAATCAAATTTTATTACAAGTCCCTTTTTTGGGGGGGTCTTGTTTCTTTTAATCCTTACAGCGTATGAGTAAGGATGATGAATGGTAGATTTGTTTTGTTTTATCTGGCCAGGAGTTAATTTCCCTTCTCAGTACAACCTTTTAATGTTTGCAATACTCATACTAGAAGAGAAATGATAAAGGAATGATGGGGCCTTAATGCTCAGTGTCTTTGTTCAGACTGGTTTTGTTGTCAGTGCAGCTACTGAGCCTGGTGTGGGGTTTGGAGTCTTGATAGATTGATAGTGGTTTTTTTGAGCCTCTCTGAAGTCTGATACAGACTTTAGAGGCTCTGTTTCTTTTTCTTCCCTTGATGAAATTCATTTGGCTGTAGGCATTTACAAGCTGAATTAAAGAATTACTCTTCCCTTTTTGCTGTTGGGGAGATCTTGAAGTAGGATTGAATACTTTGTTTAAGCAATTTTTTTTTTTATGTAAGGACCGAACATTCAAGCTGATATAGTTTAACCATCAATGACCTTGTCTTCTAGACTGTGGTTCTATTAGGAATAAAATGATTCTGCATCTCAGTGGTCCTCAGAAAGGGGTTAATAATGCACACAGTTGTAAATATTTACCTTTTCTTTTTAACAAGCTTTTTCATGTGATCCAGCAGCTGGGACACTTCACAACAAAGTTAACAGCACTGACTTCCCTGATGAAACATTAAATCTTCTCATTCATTAGTTCAAATCAAACATGCCTTGTAGTTGTTTCCTGAAGAGTTAACAAGCAAGAAAAACCTCATTGGAAGAGCAAGATAAGAAGGGTGTATCTGGCAGTATAGGCTTCTGATACTGGGTCTTTCAGGGAACATGCCTTTTAATCTTGTTTGCTTTTAACTGTGGGATTTCTTTTTTTAACACAGAAAGTTTTGAGTGTGTAACTTTTCTGTCATCTGTGTTATAACTGCAGGTGAGTATACAGAGGAAGCTGTAGGTATTCAGAGGGGTAAATTTGTGCATGATGTGTTGAAAACATCACTGTGGCAAATAACGCTTGGCTTTGCAGTCATTTTGAAAACTTAATATTTACACTAAATGAAGTTTATATATTTACTGTTGTAGGAATGCTGGAATTTATTGCAAAATTCTTCAAATCTACTGCAGAGAAAAATAGTGAACAACTCTCTTCTGGCTTTAAAATACTGGCACTTTTGTAGAATGTAATGCATTCTGGAAAGCTTTTCTCTCTTGCTGATGTTGTAAACCAATATAGCCCCTAAGAGGCTATGTTGATTTACTGTAATTTTCCTTGATTCTGCTGTCTCTGACATTCTTTAGGGTGCTGCTGGCAAGTACATGAGTTAAGCAGATACAGTTAAAAAGAGACTTAGTTGCAAATTCTTATTTAGCCTACAATTTTGGTCACATGTGGGCTCACCCCAGCTTCCTGGTGAACTGCTGGCCCTCTCCTCTCAATGTGTAATGTCCAGACTGGAAAGTTAAGGCAAATTTCAGTGCTAAATACTAAAACATAAATACTATGATTCCATTGCACTAATTGCTACTTATATAGATAGATATTTGGTTTGTGACCTGTTCTCTAGGCCTTTAATTTTCAGTGTATTTTAGAGTATATTAGAGCAGGCCTAATGACAGGATCAGATTTATCTTTCATTAAGGGTATGCACACAGATTATATAAAGTGATGAGGAAAGGCTGAGAAGAAAAAGAATGCTTCTCAGATATGCACACAGCCCTGACACAACAGGCTTTTATCTTTTAAAGGACAAACAGTACTGTGTTAAAAAATAGAAAACGTAGCTTTCAATGTTGACTATTTTTGGTGCTTTCAGAAAATTCAGAAAGTATCGTTACTCTCAAGTTGCATTGCTCATTGGTTATCTTCTTTACAAGATGGGCTAATAACAGTGTATTCTTGGCCAGTTTGTTGTAGTTAAATTTTCATTCTTCCTTCCAATACTTTTCTAGGATTCACTTCCAGATGACCTGAGGTTGTTAGCTCATTAGGCTTCAAAAAAAAGATTTCTCATTTTTCTTATTATGGATTTCCTGTTCGTAGAAAACTTTTGTTTAGATTCCCCACCCCCTGGCTAACAGTTTAACATGTTTTGACCTGCAGACTTGAATATTTGTCAGTCACAGTTGAGTACTTTTGCTCTTGTAGAGATCATGAGGCAGTTTATGTGTTAGTTATAACACAGTCACATGTAAGGAAGTGTCCTTTGGATGATCTATTATATCCTAAATGTAGGCCATGAAACAGAGCTTAAGATTGTAAACCAAAACATTTGTCTGATGCTGGTGTGTCAGTCTCACTAACTGTGTGTTGCTTCACCTGGCAGTCCAAGGAAAACAGCAATCTGCATTTGCAGTATTCACCTGCCTTTTGTAGATTAAAGACCTGTGCTGTGCTGTTCTCCTGCAGCACCATTAAATGAACAACGGGGAAACAAAAGAGCTTCTGAAAATCCTTGCAGTGGTTTATGTGTTGATTCTTTTGTTTCCTGCTTTAATTGCTTGGAACCTTTCCCGTGCAATGGAATGGAGAGGAGGACTGAGAAGGGTCCTTGTAGCTCTATTCTGAAATTAGCAGATCAGGATTTTGCCAGGGGATATTAATGTGATCAGGCACATTGAGAAGCACATTTGGCTTCTTGTCTTTTGTCTGCAGCTCCTGTTGCAATCTGGTTCTCCATCTAGCTGAGTGTGATAACCCCAATGTGAGATTTCAGGCAAGAGGAACAGACTTGTGTGTTATTCCAGTATCAGAGCTATTTTAATGCTTTTTCTGTGCAAGTGTCGTAAGTGACTGAGCTGAGAAATGCAGAGCCTCTTGATTAGTCAAGAAAAGCTTTGACCATTCTTCTTCATATCCTGCTATTTCAAGTTATGTGAGTAAACTTTTGTGTACCTTTGTAGGGACTGATAGCAATAATCTTTGTCTAGCAAATCAAGATTATGTGATGCTTTTATCTTCAGTCCTAAGCTTTTCAGGAATCAGCTGGCTGTTAGAACCAGATTTTTAGCTTGTGGCAAAAGCCACAAGCCCAAAGTAAATTAAGTTCTTTATCACCTTTGAAAAGAAATGAATGGAGAGAGGCTCACAGTCCTTTTCACACTGTGTGGGCAAAGTGTTATGTGCTTACTAATGCTTTCATCTTTAGGGTTGTAAAATTTTTTTCTTTTGTAAAGTGGGAGTGGAGTCCTTAAAATTATGGCAGTTTGTGCTATGTGATATATTCTTCAACCACTTGCTCTGATAGATCAATTTAGTAGTCTGAAAGCATGTAAGCAAAATTTTGCTCTATTGCTGCAAAGAGTTTCTTCATTGATTTGGAATTTTGTGTAACATTTTTGTGTTCTTTGTATGCATTGCTTTGGGGCAAAGACAGGGAAAGATCTTTTCCTCTAGGTTTTTTTCCTTCCTTGTTTAAGAATGGTAATGTAATTTACTGCTGTTTCCATGCAGTTCATCTGTGATCTGCAATATCAAAGCAAGATTTTGATGGATGAGTGAAGTAAATTGCAGTCTTATGAAAGACTTCTCTATTGTTGTCAAGCTAAAACTTTCCCTCTTTATTGTTTTGCTGACACAATATGGGCACAGCTCTTAGAAAATGAAATTTTGAACTGGATGTGTTGTATTTAGCATTTTTTAAAAACATAATAGGCTCAGAACAGTGCACTTTTTTTTCTTCCACTTTTTAAATATCTGCTTGAAAAGTCAGATAAACAGTATATAAACCTGCAGAATGGGATTAGAGGCCCTTTCTTCCAGGCATTTAACACCTATGTAGTCTTCTAAATATTGCCCAAGTGTTTAATGTGCTTAACACAAAAAGAGTTCACGAAGACATTTCCATCTGTAATAAGTACCAAATCTATCTTGTCTAGAAGACAGCATGGATTCTTTGCTCAGTGTGGGAAGCTGTTTTTACCTTTCTACTATTCCTTCCCTATCTCTGTGGTAGAAGTCCTGGTGGAAAGCTGAACCTGGGGACAGCTGTCACATGGGATGGCTTTTTGAGATGCAGCTTATGCCACTGGGCTGACCTCAGAGGTGTGTGTAGGCAGGGTATTGTAGCTGATCAGATACTGTGGTAGGAGTAGGTGTGCCCTTCAGCTGGGGAACTTTTGATTTAGATGTTATCAGATCTAAAGACTTACATACTGTAACTCAAGAAGACATTAAGAATTTGTAATTACTTTTGCCAATAAGAAGAGACTGTATAGAGGGAAAAGGGGAAGGGTAGGGAAGTGGGTGCATTCTTTCCCTGGTAGGGCTATGTGAATATCTATGTATTGTGTAGAGAAAGAGAGATGTAAAATACAGAAATTGCTTGTAACATGACTTAGAGTACTTTCCTTTCTGACTTTAGTGCCATTCCTTACCTAGTGTCCCAAGTGAATCAATGTTCTTATTTAGTTGCAGTTCTCTGAGAAGGACTGGGGAGAGGTGTATATGTGTGCTTGTGTGTGTTTTGAAGGGGAGGGGAATATGCACCTGCAGGGGAAAAACCAAAACAGCAAAACCAAACCTCCAAACCACCAACAAACACCCCCAAAACTCTGAACAAAGAAGTGCCAGTTAGAACACTTCCCTTCAAGTTAGTCTTTGACATTTTAATTTTAACTGCTGATTATGTGCACGGGGTCTTTCAACACATGACTGATTTCAGGGAAGAAGCTGGATACTGAAGGGTGCTGGGAACATTTGAAATTGAAGCATGAGGAGTGGGAGAGGGTAGGCTGCGTGAGGTTCTTAAGTAAGCTGTTTGTAACCTGGAGTGTCCATGTTCATGAGGTTTGTTTTTTTTTGAGGTGTGGTAATTTCAGACTGTCGGAGGTGATGAACATGTGCCGGATTTCAGATATTACAGGCATTTAGGACAGGCCTTATTAAAAGTGTGTATATGTTTCTGCTTACGGTCATATACACAGATGTAACCATGTTCTGCCATCCTGAATAGAAGCAGCAAAGACTCTCTGTCCTTGGCCTCTGCAGCTTTCAGAGTTCCCTGTGCTGGGGGACTGCTAATGCTGCAATTTAATATTATTTAGCTTACTTTCAAGTACAAAGAGAAAGACAGGTAGGTGCCTTTCCAGCTCTACAAATGACAGAAAAGGGGAAGCGTAGGCTGCTGGAAACAAAAGATTTCAGTACCTTTGTGGGAAGGTCAGAGACAAATAAAAATGTGATGCTCTTTGCTCTAAGATGTGTACGAGGAGCCATAAGATTAAAACAGTTTTCAGCTTAAGCAGTTTTCTCTACCTTAGATCACTTGTTTTTGAGCCCCTCCCCACTCCTGCACCAACACAGCTGTTTGCAGCTGTATGGTGAACTGGGTAAGTGAACTGACCTGCTCTGGTACCCAGGTGTCTCTCTTGGTCTGGTTTTGACACTGTGGAGACTGAAAGTCTGACCAGAACCAGAAAGGAAATTGTATCCAGATCAGCCTGGGAAAGGTGAACCACTGAAGCTGATGTGGAGCAAAGCACTGCTGTCCCTCAAACAATAACAATGGAGTTATTCGGTATTATCAGGTGCCAAAAGATTTCATGATTAGAAGGAGATGGGGTCTATGAAAGGTTGAGAATGAGTGACTTAGAGCTAAATGAGAGTTCTATTTCAAATCCCAAATAATTTTTTTTTCATGTAAAAACACTTTATTCACCTCCTTTGCCTCCCCTCCCCTCCCTTCCCGTTGAGATTTTTAAAGTGTGTAGTCCTGGTCTGGATTTGACAGTTTGAGGCATAACACTGTAGACTGAATAGATTTGAATTAATGACTTCAGAAATAGATTTCGACTGGAATCTGCAAATTTTAATTAAAACCCGTAACTGGTAAACTAGTTTTTGATTTAAACATAACTTTAAACTATGTTAAATAATGTGGTAATTTATCATGCAGGGAAAGTTTATTTTTCTGCCTCAGATGAGAGTTTTATGAGGATAAGCATGGCTTGAAGTGCTATATAGCTCATGAGAAACATTTGAAATAAAATGGAGGAGTCCATTAAAACAAGTGGAATGTTTCACACTGCTGCAGAGAGGGGAGAACTTGAGCAGTTCATCTATATGGGCAATAGTGGAAAGTGTCACATTTTCAAATCCATGTCTGATAGCAATGCTGGTAGTTCTTCCTTGGGTGTGAAATGAGAGTTTGACACCTCCAGAACAATGAAAACCACGAGGAAAGCACTGTGGTTGAGCTTGACACTGCTCTGCCTACGCTATTTTGACTGAAATTTTTCTGTATGCTGTGAAAGGAATTCACATGTGTGGGAGTGTTTCTGACAAATACATGTCTAATTTTGTTTGTGGTAATAACAAAGACATGACACAAAGGCTGATCATTATCCTAATTATTATTTAGTTATGCATATGGTCTTCGTAGAGCTGTAACTTATAATAGGAGTTTTGGGTTGCAATAGACATTGCAACAGTTTCTTTATAGGTACATTACTCATAGACTGGATGGAACAAAGATTGAAGAAGATTGGAGAAAGTAATTTTGCTTTAGCAGGAAATAGCTTTAATCAAAGCTGAACCTGTTTTTTCAGTACCTTTTTCTCCTACATACTGTAAGAGAAAAGAACTGCTGTAGCATAATTGCCTTTTTCTGACTATTATTAATGGTGTTTCTTACAGCAGTGGTGTTCAAGGACCGTACTTGACTGGGACCTTGTGATATGCTTTTTGTGCAGCTATGGGGCACCAAAGAGGGGGATTTACAATGTTAAATGTTGGTTTTTTTTGGTGGTTTTATTTTAAATTTTTTTGGGGGGGGGTGGGGTGGAGGGGGTGTGTTTCTTTGTGGGTTTTTAAACAGTCTGCTTTATACTTTGGAGATTGCATGTTTCAGACAAGGGATACTTGGCTGTCATTAAAAAAGTTCTGCTTGTTTTTCCTTCTCCAGGAGATGATAACGGAGTCCACTCCGCTGCGTTGCAGGAAGCTCAGCAATCCTGACATCTTCTCATCTGCTGGGAAAACCAAGCTCCACCGTCAGTTAAGTCAAGATGACTGCAAGCTACGAAGAGGTAGCTTGGCAAGCTCTTTGTCAGGTATGCCATTTTGTAAAGACAATGTGACACTTTGTTTGTATTAAAGATGCAGCATTGCTGGCATAACAGTTGTAATAAAAGATACTGGTAAGTCACTGGTAAGGTGATTTCTTGTGGGCAGGGCACACAAAATTTTATGTAAGAGAAAGATGCAGAAAGAAATATTAGTAGAAAAGACTGAAAAAGCTTGGATTTAGAGGGAAATTTTGTATATTGCCCAGAATGAAAAGTTAGAAGCTAAGATTTAATCTGCAAAGTTAAAAGAATGGAGTGGTGGAACTTAAAGTGACACATCAATATATTCTTGCCTCTTTTAACATCAGCACTGAATGTAAGCTTGCCCACTTTACCCTGTTGTTTCTTACTGGGAAACTGACTTTTCTATCAGGTTCAAATTATTTAGTTTCTTTTTGGCTTCAAAAGCACTGTAGGCAATTGGGATTCAAAGTAAAAATCTTGCTTACTAACTGGATGTTTTTTCAGTTTGTATAAAGTTTGTTTTTTTCTTGTGAACATAATATTCAACCCTGTAATAGAATTTAGTTTGTCAGCTGTAGAACCATGGAGCGAGCATAGGCAAGTAAATAGCCAAAAATGGACCAAGTTCAGTAGTTTTGATTTTTTTCAAAGATTTTGCTAGTGGGCTAGAGAGTGGTTTCACAGCTGTTTAAAGCTGATATCAAAGTCTGTGATGCTGGAATAGAGCATAGAGAGCTGCATGATCAGTCTAGAATGAAAGAGCTGATTTGCCTGAATGCCACTGTCATTCTGTAGGGTTAACTTGCAGCCCATTTCCTCCCTAATTAGGGTAAATGTTTGCCTATTTGCATGTTAGTGCAAGAACTAGAAGAGTTGGAAATTCTCAGGTGGGAGGGGAAGAAGAGGAAGGTGAAACCACCTTTTTTGGCATCAGCATGGGTTCGATTTACATGATTGTGAAAATACCTCCAGTCCCTCAACTTTTATCGGAGGAAGATAAATATTTTCATGTTTGAGGTGTTAGGTGTAATAGAACTAAATAAACAGTAAAGTATGTATTTTTTGTTTTGGCTTGGCCTTGGCTTAGTGTTTTATTTATAGTAAGTGGCTAGTTTCTGAAAGATGGAAACATTCATAATGCTTTGTATGCATGTAGGTTTGCTTTTCAAGGTAGGTTAATCACTAGAGGAAAACACAAGTTTATGAACTACACAGCTGTTGAGTGACTGCAATGGCCCAAGGTAGTACCATAGTGTGCTTTTTTTTCCGTTGAGAAGAAGAAAGCAAAGTAAATAGGGGGAGGCAGGAAAACTGGAAGCTTCAGTTCTATTTTAAAAATAATTTTTCTATTTGGAGATTATAGTTTCAGAACAGAAATTTTACAAGAATGCCATATTCTCCAGAACCTATTGATTCATCTCAATGATTTTTCAATCTACTATACCTGATTCAGGAAGGGGTAAAGAACCCCAACAAGATCAGTCTGACCCAAATGGATAAAGAAAAATGTACATGTTTAGATGTATATATTCAGTGTGGGTGTTTGGAATGTGTGTAGAACTTGAGGCATGGCAGGGAAAGGGTTTAGCTTAAATCTCCATCCTAAAAATGATTCCACCTTATTTTTTCCACAGAATCAAATAAGTTTATAGAGTGTAGATGATAGTGCAAGCAAACTGGTTTGCTGAGATTTGGCTCTTGATGGAATTCTGCCCTCCTGGATTCAGGTTTTGTGGAACTAAAAGGAGATATTGATGTAAACAAGTTAAAAATAGAAAAAAAAAGACACCATTTCCACTCGCTGCACTCCCCCCAGCATCATGGCTGATCACATTATGTGACAGTCTTCCAAATATTGCAGCCATTTCTATGGAATGAATGTAGTAATTCACATCTAGTTCTAAGGTGAAGTTGAATTTGTAAATAGCTTTCTGCCTCTGAGAGAACAGGTCTTATTTACTGTGTATATGTGATTAAAGGTGTAGACTTCCTGCTGCTTATTGCAATAAATGTCTCAGTCCCCTGTGATTCCTGAGCATGTAATAATCCATTGAATGCAAGAATCTTTACTATGCTTGGAAGGGGGGGGGACGGGGTGTTATTTAGTCCCATAGTCCTAATTTTAAGGAAAAGAGGTATAATCCACTCCCATTTTGCAGGTGGCAAAATTGAAGTATAGGGGTTGACTGACCAAACTTAGAGTAAGTCATCTGGAAGCTAATAACTGAACCCAGATTCACAGACTTCTTCACTTATGTGTTTTTAACCACAGAAATATCTTTCTTCTCTTTTTTCTTTGTGAATGACATTGTACATAAAAGGAAGCTGTCAAGCTCCATGGAGTCAAAGTATGACCTACTTTGACTTTGGTTCTTTCTCATTGTGGAAATTTACTGCTTGACATTTTTCAAAAAGGAGTGTTGCATTGACTAGAAAACATGTATTGAGCAAAAAATATCCATCTATGGTTCAAAGCAAGACAATATTTAAACATACACTACATTATGTTACAGCTACATGAAATGCAGTGCTGAATGCTCCAGTGGTAGGAGAAAGTGGGGATGTGTAGATGACTAAGCTATTTAGAGGAGATAATATTTTACAATCAGGAATGCAATTTCATAATAATTTTTAAAATGACACTAAAGAGATTTTGCCTTCTTATAAGGCAACAAATATTTTTTCCCTTTTATGCTGTGTGGAATATGGAAAGTTATAAAGTAATAGCAGTCTGTTTTTACAAAGTTTTTGCATTTCCCCATTATCTCAAAGTAAAGTAGATATTTTGGAAATCATTAGTTATCAAACATAATGAATTTACTGGTAGGGTGCTCTTACAAGTTCTAACCTACCAAAATCTTGAAATTGCCTTTTTTATTACATGCTTTTTCTTCACATGCAGTATTGTTCTCAGCTTTGTACTTTGACTTGTTTAAAAACAAGCTGATGGTATTTTGATTTTATTTTTAAAGGAAAACAGCTACTTCCCTTATCAAATAGTGTCCACAGTGGAGTGGGCCAGACGATATGGCAGCCTCCTGGAGATACCTCCAACCTGGTCCGCATGAGAAATCAGTCTCTGGGACAATCTGCTCCTTCACTTACTGCTGGTTTGGTGAGTGAGTCTGGAATACTCGTGGTGCTTTTGTGCTGTAAGAGTGATGTGATCCTGTGCTTTAGTTTTTACCTTGTTTTCCATGCTCCTGCTCAGTGAAAGCAGCATTTTGTTCCTGTGGGACTTTTTGGGGTACAGAGTGAGCTAGGAAGTGAATATGTTCATCCTGCTTTTGACAGAAAGCAGGAAGAAAATGTGCATTGAAGAATAATTTCTTTTTGCGGACGTTCCTTCTCAATGCTGCTTGAGTTGCCTGATCCCCGAAAGAAATATCACTGGAAGTCTAGGAGATGTGAGCATGGGAACCCAACCATTTCAAACAAGTTTAATTGGGAAGCAGCTTTCTGAATAGCTGCCTCTGCCTGTTTCCCTAGGGAGTAGCTAGGGGGATGAATCCAAAAGGGATAACTGTTCAAGGAATTGAAGAGCTGGAACTGACGTCAGCTCTTCCTCATGGTTTCTGTCAAAAGGTTTTGGTAAAGTGAAAGTATTTTTGAGGAATGTTGCATCTGTTAAATTAACATTTTCCAAGAAGACAGTATTGTGTATGGGGGCACACACTCAGGTGGCTACAGTCAAGTCTGAATTGCACACAAAAAGGAACATGTTTTGTTTGTAGATGTTCCTTATTACCTCTAAAAATCTAAAATCACTGAAGTGTGAGGAGAAGAGAAATACAAGAGTAGGAAAAGACAGTTATTTGTGAGTAGGCATATATGCAACAGAAATTGTTGGTAAATATTAGATTGAAAGCAAAGTTTAAATGTTTTATTGCTGAACATCTACAGAGTTACTTGTGTAACAACTTTTACGCAAGTGAGGAGTTTTGGTGTGTGCTACTGATAGACCTGCAAGTAACTGGGTAAATTTATGTTTTACAGTAAGACTGTTTCGAAGCAATGACCCCTTAAGTAAAACGTCTACCTTGGATATGGCCCTGAGAATTTTTTGGGGGTTCCTAGACAGTTTGGCACCAGCAGGCTATGAAAGGAAACTTAAATCTTTTAGGTTCAAAAAGTCATGCATTTGTGTTACAACTAATTTTGATTTCACAATGAGGTAATTGTAGTCTTGACATTTTCAGACATGTTACTATATTGAAATTCTTCTGATTTGATTTAATTGTATTGAGTCTTATTTTGGTGCCTGTTCAGTGTTTGCCTTAAATTTATGCTCTCACCAGTGGTTCTAAATTCAATGATAACAGAAAGGGTGAATGCTCACGTGAACTTGGCATGTAAGTATTTATCTGATGGGGATTAGAAAAAGTAATATGTTAAAACACAGGCCTGTTCTCTAGAGGCAGATAAATGCTTTGAAGCTTCATAGCTTAGGTTAATGAAAATAACTGTGCTTTAAAACAAAGCATTAATTCTCAGATATTTTATTTGGAATTCTAGGTTGTTGCTTAACAGCTGTGTGCAGCTCAGCGAGCTGCAGATGTTTGCATGCCAATTCTGCATATTACTCATGTGCTCTGTTTTCAGTTTGTCATGGCAGTGTTTGTGCTGTCTGCCAAATATTCTGATATGAAACACAATGCCAATGAGTTATTTTAAAATCGTTTAAAATTCTCTGTTTCCTAAGTAAAAATAGAAAAACAACATCTATAGATTCAGGTTTTGTCCCTCTGTGATGGTGTTGAGGTGCCGAACTATACAGTCACTTTCCTATCTCCGTCTATTTTATGATGGGCTGTATGTTCATTACAGTTGCAGTTAATTAAGCCTAGACATTAAAAATTTTTATATGAAGTGGGTTTCAAAAGCAGTGACTAAAGAACATCACAAGATGAACACCTAATTAAATGCAGTGAGTCCTGGGATCTTGGAGATAGTTACATGTTTGCAGCTGTTTTAATATGCTTGTGGTATTAAAATATGTTTCACAAATTAGAATAGCAAAAGGTCTCTTGCCGGTATAATTAATCTCCTTTGAAGAATAGCTCTATTAAGAGATGAGTAAGTTCAGTAATGCAGAGTGTCATTTTAATATGCCAGCCTTGACTGCTAGAGCATTTAATTCTTCTATTATTTGTTGTAATACAGCAGTTGGATAGCTAGGGAGAAGTGGAGTGTGATTAGAAAAGCCAGGAAAGCTGTGTGCATTGTTTCTGCTCCCTCTTTCTGGCACTGCAGGTATCAGTAGATTTTCCTTTGCTAAATTACTTTGTGGCATTCCGTAATGTAGATTTTTGCTTTCTAACCACTGCTAATCCTACAGATTGTTTGCTGTACTTAAATGGCATTCTTTTCCACTTTGAAAATATTTTCAAGGCAAAAAAAAAGTTAACAATGGCATATCAATAGAAATTAGTTTTCAGCTTCTGAAACAAGACTAATAGCCAGGCTACTTATCAGCAATGACTCCAGAACTGGAGACACATCAAACTCTAATTTGCTAAACTATATAAACACAATTTATTGTTGGGCAGAATCTTTCAGCCCGTACATGCGTGATAATCTGGATTAATGTGCCTGCACAGCAGCTGCCACTAGGTCCTTGACTTGAGAAAGAAGCCAGGGCAGAGTGAATGCTGAGTGCTGTCATCGTGGAATGATAGGTGTTGATCTGATCTCTGTGCCTTCTAAATATATGTGAGGATTTCAGAGGATGACCTTCAGCTCATCATCTACCTTAAGACGAATGGCTCTGATCCTTGGAGATTGAATTCTGGTGGGGAGTATCCTATTTAAGACTTTTAAATCCCTAAGATAGCTGAGGAAGTAATCAGAGGAAAACACATAAAGCATCATCGTGGGCATCTCAGTGGTGTTTCCTGCTGTCAAGACCCAAATATGGTAAAAAAATTGGATGCAGGGAGTATGTATAGAGTGTATGTTTAAGGGACAACAGGGTGATTTTATAGAAAATCTCTTAACGACTTAATTTGGGGGTTTATCTGAGATCTTACCCTGTTTATAAAAAGAATTAGACCTTGGTCTGTGGGTTTTTAAAGGGAGGTCATAGAGCCATAGAATCCTAGAATATGCTGAGTTGGAAGAGACCCACCAGGATCACTGAGTCCAACTCCTGGCCATGTGCAGGACACCCCAAGAGTCACACCACATGCCTGAGAGTGTTGTCCAAACACTTCTCGAATTCAGACAGCCTTGGTGCTGTGACCACTTCCCTGGGCAACCTGTTCCAGTGCTCAGCCACCCTCTGGGTGAAAACCTCCCTGATAGCCAACCTAATCCTCTCCTGACTCAGCTTCATCCTGTTTCCTTGAGTCCTGTCACTGGTGATGCAAAAGATCAGTAATATGGATGCATTCTCTTATGAAGAAAGGCATAAAGACCATCAAGGTTTCTAAATTGTAGAAAGGGAAAGGACCTTGTGAAGAGATGCTTGTGATTGTTGTAGATGTAGATTGGGAGTGTCTTTCTTTCAGCAATTAATTTTGACAAAACTCAGTGTGAATGAGAAGCAATGCCATAAGGTGCTAATATTCCACAGCTGAGCATTTATGGGTGGGCAGGGGGTGACTTTGGATGCCAACTAGAGCACTACACTAATGCTGAATATGCATCTATATTTGTGGAGAGAGATTATTTGTGGGTGTGTGTCCCATGTCCTGACCCCTCACAGAGAGCATCTCAAGCACTCTCTCCAGGGTTTTGTGAAAGAAACATCTAACAATGTGTAACCCATTAATTAGGGCTACGTCTCACATGCATTGCTCACCATCTAATGCCTGGAAAAGTTTGAGATGTTCCAGGAAAAAGAAACCATGCATGTTCCTTCTGCCAACTGTGGCGATAGGAAAACCTTTGAAGAAGCCTTTCAGTGGAAACTTAGATATATTTGTGAAAGGGATTTTGAAACTATTTTAAAAAATACTTAGAAACTTCAGTTTTCTGAAGTGCTCGCTGTATTGAACTGAAACTTGTGGTGCTCCTTGAACTGAAAAACTGAACTTAATTTTTGAAAATGAGGTTGAGAATTTCAGCCTGGTGGTTGCAGTTCTATTTAGTGTAAACTTTCTTCCTTATATTCTGTACCACATGGGATGTGGTCAGAATCATTTCTTCATCTTCAGAGATGAAGGCTGCTGACTAAGCAGTTAATCCTCTGATGCCAGACTTGCAAGATTTCCTTCTAGGGTCAGTCTCATCTTCTCAGGATAATTTCACATGACTTAGGGTTTGACATTTATTTTAAAGGTAATGGTTGAAACCAAGTGAAATAATTGCATATTTGTTGTAGAATATGCACACAGTACCAGAGAGTTCACCTTGTCCTCACCTTGTTCTGGAAAAAATGGTTAAAAAGCCAAGCCTCTTAGATTTTGAATAATGATCGCGAGGGTAGAAAGGCTCAAGTGAAAAGATTTGAAATAACTCTCAAGCCAAGGAACGTCCCCTGTTGAATAACACTCTGTCTGATTTATTGCGAATGCTCAGTTCCCCAAAGCTGTGTGGATTAGGCAATTCTGAGTGGAATGGGGAGAAGGGGTCGTCCTTGTGGTGTTGGGGCCTTGGTTTGACAAGGAAGTGTGGGGTTGGGAGCCTGGTAACAGACAGACCTCACACTCTGGCACGATACTTTTGGTGACCAAGTTGGGGTGAGCTTTTTAGATGTAGGAGATAATATTGACTACTTATTTTCTAAATTTTTGCTCCTTTGCGTTTTAAAAATTTCATATGAACTGTATTAGGAATAGTGTAAGTTGTACCTAATATATAAACTTCCCCTAATAGCATATTTCCCCTGTGCAGGATGCTGTTTATTAAAAAGAAAATTAAAATTTGTATTGTTCCTGGCTACGAGGAAGAGTGGCTAATTGGCTGCAGATTTGAGTTAGTGAGTGAGATTATTACAAGGTAGGTTAATTCCCTTTGAATTTATGTGGAATTGGAATCCAGTGGCTGTGTTTTAGTCAAGCCTGTGGAGGGGTCTGTGGAGCTGGGTTGCCATCTGCTGGTGTGCCAGGGGCTGGGGACAGGAATAGGGAGCTCCACGATCCAAGTGACTTTTTGACAAAGGGTTTTAGAGATCCCTGTAATCAGCAGTGATCTTACAGCAGGGGTATGTTCTTTCTGATACCGTGTCCCACAGGAATCACTTGTCAATAACTGGCCTTTTTCTTTTAGCTGGAGTATGAATTCGCTTTGTAATGCTGTGTGTGGTTTTCAGCATCCTTTTTCAGCTATCAGAGAGATACTGGTTGGTATAGTTATGACGAAACTAAAATTTCTGAAAAAGAAAACTATCATTTGTAGCCGGTGCCATAAATAAAATCCGGAATTTTTGGGTGGCCGCTGTGTGAGTTGCATTTCGGCCTCTGGCCTGGTGGTGGCGCCGCAGCCCCGGGCGAGTCACGTTTGCGTTTTCCGCAAGGAATTTCACCGTGGCTCCGGGAAGAGCCGGGCTGGGGCCAGGGATGCTTTCCCGCAGCTATAGGAGACCTTCATTCTGTGTTGTTTGTCCGTTCAGTACGGAAATTAATAATTCAGAAGGCCTGGTGAAATGCAGTGGAACTAGAATTCCAGCTTCAAATCCCCACCTGGAGTTAGAAAGGAAAATTTTATCTCCACATCTCCTGCTTAGTCCCCAGCGCTTTAATGGATTTACTGTTTATTATTTAGGATCTCTGCTTTATGCAGGCACCTGGTTAGTGGTTGTTAAAACTCACAGGGATGAGGTTTTGGATGGAATAGGGCTTGCAGTGGCTGGCAGACCCCAGGTATCTGACTAACAAATTAAACATTAGTTTGCCAGGTACAACATCTGCTCTCCACCACACTGCACCTCTGTGCTCCTTATGTGGGCTGGAGATAGTGCATAGAGCTTAGAATTCCACCTCCTCACAAAAGAATTAGATATGATCTCTTTTTATTGAAAAATGCAGTACTAGTTCAGGGACAAATCATTAATGCCAGTTGTACATAGTGCTACCTCCTGCTGATTGCCTGGATACTTATTACAAAAGCAGGCATTTGAATCTGATGGGAAAACTCCATTTACATTTATGTCTTCTAAAACATGCAGCTGCTCTTTTCCCAAAACGTTTTGTCATAGATAATGTTACTTCTAGTTTTCATTTTAGGGGGTAACATGTTGACTATTTAAATGTTGCTCAATTGTTGCTCAAAGTTTCATTTAAGAATAATCATGAAAGTTATAGCTGATGAGGGCCATAAATTATTTCAGGAAGTAGAGAACTTTCAATACTTGACTGTACAAGTAGGATTTCATATCTTTATGTTGGTAGGAAAGGAAAGACAGCAGGAACTATGGCTGCCTGAATGAACCAATTTTCTTACTGTATGAAGGCATGGAAATTGCATTTTAAATTGGCAATTGTAATAACCTGAGATAGGAAGTAAGTGGATTTCCACATTAAGACCATGTGTGAAGTCTAAGTTTATGCATACTAATTAGACATTTGCATTTACATACACTGCAGAGTCTGTTGGTGAATCTGTGGGTACATTATCAATTTTGGAATTTGGACAGGGTCTGAGGAAGAAGTATGGAGCAAGTTCTAGACATTTGGCAATGTTTAGAGTGCTTGCAGGGACCTATCTTTGTCACAGCTTTTAAGGTGTCCCTGATAGGAAAACAAAAATGGATGTGCTATAACTCTGTGTGTTTTCATGATAGATTCAGGATATTTACTTCACAGTGGCATCCAAAACTGATAGTCCTGATTGGTTTTTCACTAGCAAACTTCATTCTGAATAATTCATGTAAAGAGCAGAAAATTATTGTGATAAATTCTGTACTAAAGTTATATTTACTATATAGTTCATATTACTTAAGCACAGTCAGCATCTTACTCTGAAGAAACTTCAGCATATTACTTAAAACACAGTCAGCATCTTTTTACTCACTTCAGTTAAGTGAATTCCGTTTTGGAGTGGACTCATTGGCTTAAAGGAGATTTTCATATTTGAAAGAAATGTGAACACCCTTCTGTGTAACCTGAGGCTTGTCATTGTAGGAAATATGAATTCATAAAACTTGCCTTGTGATAATTGTTAGGCACTAGACTGTCAGTTTGAATGATTGCACTTCTCATTATCTTCAGATGCTGCATGTTATTTTTTTTGTCTGTGAATATGTTGAATTGATTTTTGGCACATGCAGTCACTTCTCTTCCTGACAGCAGCAGTATTGTAGGTGTAAAGTGAGAAACTGCTGTAGTGTGCATGGAAAATCAGCTTTTTTGCTTGGGGAGCTGTGGGGAACTTAAAATACAGTTATTCAGACTGTCTTGAACACACATTGTTTAAGAGCAAGGCTTTGTTCCATGAGTGTTGTTCTGTGGCTCTTAATGATCTCTCTGTAAAAACATTCTGATGTAGACAATGAAAGTTCTGCGTTTTAATTTAAAGTAGTTGAAAACTGGCAGTTTTATTTTGGTGATTTTTGCAGATACTTCCATAGAAAGGCAATGTGAGATGTCTGCATTTAGTATTTTAATATGGCTGCCTTCTGTGTCTGGTAATAGCTCTTGAAATAATATCTTAGGATGTGGTAATAGGAGGATTGGTCTTAAAACATGAAATTGTTTGCTTAAATGTCAATCTGCTTTCTTCCAGAAATTGAAACTGTTTTCATCCTTAGGACATTGATAAGAATCCCCTGTAGCATTTTGACTACGCAAAAGCTTTGGACATGCTCTGTAATTAGTAGCATAATCCTCCATGTTTGGCTGCCACTCTTTGTTTGGTCTGTGTCCCTGCACTGTGTCACTTTGGTTTATCCAAGCCATGCAATGTGTCTTTCCAGCAATCCCTTTTCAGCCCCAGAGACACAGTGGTTGCTTATTTTACCGCTTGCAGGACAGTGGGAATACAGAGGTTTATGTGCATCACCTCTGAAGAGCTGCAGCTCACAATCTTTCCCAAGAGTTAATCTAAAATCCTCATTGCCTCGAGATTACCAGAGGGGGAGAGGTGAAATCTCTTGGCAGAGATAAGGGTAGCCTTGTAAGTGAAACACAAGCCTGGGACTTATGCAACAATCCTGATATGTGAACTTTGATAAGCTAAGGTACAGAGAGGTTCAGTCCCCATGTCACCTCAAGAACTGAAAGTAAAGCATGTCTCACAGACTTTCTGTAAACCTCAGTTTATTAATGTTTAGCAGATGTTTGGAGCACAAATGGATGGTACTGTGGAATAACTTATTGCTGCAGTCACCGTATACAGTGTGCCAGTATAACGTTCTTATTCTGATTGTGTTTATATTTAGGTTTTCAAGTCAGTTGTTCGAGAGCCAAGGCATACCATGATCCTTTACCTGCCCTTGCTGGGTTATTATTGCTAGCCTGAGCATTTCTGCATTAATTGTGAGTTTCAGACTCTTCCCTGGTGGGAACTGCAGAGTCCTTGTGCTGTGAGAACACAACGTATGAAGTCAGAATAACCAATATATTAGCAAGCTTGGTTTAGAGTCAATATTCGTAGTTCTTCCCTTTGTGAGAAGAAACTAGGACAAATAATGGCTAGGTGTTTTTTATTTTTTTAAAAAATTGTTTATTATAGGAATAGATGAGAAGAATTCCTGTATTGTAGGATTTTGGATTGATCAGAATTATTTTCACTGAAAGCACTTGTAGCCAGCTAAGCATGAATAGTGCAAAATTTCCTGAGAGGATGCCTTATGTATTCAAAACAAACAAGTTTTACCTGAGCTATTTTCTTAGTAAATAGTGTGGAACAACTGACTGAGGGGCTTCTGCTTTTGTTGTTTATTGCAATGACCAAGTTTCCATAAAAAAACCAAGTTTCTGTGTTCATCATGAATATAAAACACCGTCATGTTGAGACTGTAGTGTGAGTATGCAAAAATATGTGTCATTGTGAACTCAGCTCTTGGCAAAGGGGAATGTTTATAAAAGAGGATTGAAAGATGTGCAGGGTTTCAGATCTGTCATAAAAGGATGTGAAATGTAATTAACCTAAAATAACCTTTAAAATACTTTTTGAGCCTGATAAATTAAATGAGCTGTTGAGATAACTTGAGAGATTTTAATTTTATACCTTAAATAATATGCTATTAAAATCCTCAAGATTTTGCTTTGTGATGGAATCCACTGAGATTTATATTTTCACAATGACCTCATGATTCAGTAACATTGTTAATATATTTGGTGCATATTTGAGGGGTAAGGTCTAGGTTAATGGCTGCATTTATTCTTTAAGTGCTTGAAGCCACAAAGCTCTAATTGAAGATAGGAATGCTCAAACCTCATTATTTTAATGTGGTCATACAGTGTAGTGACACTAAAAGTAGTTATATGATGAACTCCTATGGCAGGGTTCATAATTTGTCCATGAAAACAAATTATTATGTGAAACTTCAAATTAAAATTCTCTGCCTTGGAGTTTAAATAAAACATGAAACTTCAGGTCTAACATGGTTTCCGTATTTGTCTTTGCTCAAATTAGCAATAAGCATTTGCATACCTTTTAACACAGAGAATTCTGCTGTGAATTGTTTACACGAAGTTACAGTGCATGCACTAAATCTCTCACACAAAGCTGCCTGTGGGATGTTTTTGTTGCAGGTAGTTGAGCCTGCAGAGGTACTTTTGGCAAATCTGCATCTCAAATTTTCTAAATATTGGTAATTGAAGTAATTTAATGGATGAGCTGTTGTCAAGGAAAATACGGTTCTTAGCACAGTGTCAGGAATCCAAAGGTTGGAGACAAAGGTCGGAATGTTCATTCCTGCTTGGATTTCATCAGTGCTGCTAACCTTGGTTATAGCAGCTTTCACCCTGTGCTGTCTCTTGTCCAAGCTAGATCCCTTTTAAGACCCTTCTGCCTGTTCGATGTTTCCAAACTCTCCCTTCTGTGTTCTCTCAGAAGTGTTTATTTTTCTCCATTGCTCTCCCTACCCCTGAAAAAAACCTCCCCACAGTAAAATTCAGTTACTATTTGATGATAGCCAGAAAATTCTGGCTAATTGTGAATTCAGGCTGCTTTATGCACAGGTATACTTCTATTGTGACCTCTTTAATCCCCCTCCACTGTCAATTCCGTGGGCTATATGGGCTCCTGGTCTGGGAATCCTCATGTGAACACTATAGAGTTGTATCCTGTATTACAGCTTTACAGCAGCTTAAAATTTGCACTCCCCCTTTTTACTGTACATTTACTAGTGCTGGTACTACCTTTATTTTTTACTATCTCTTTGCTAAATGAACAGTGTTCCGAGTCATGGGCTTTTGATCCACAAGCTCTTTGACTCTGCTCAAATGATAGTATGCAATGGAAAAAGTCAAATTTGTGGGTATTATTAAATCTATCAATAACTATTTGTTTGGTTTTAGATAAGGATTTTATCTTTTGCCTTAAAAATTCACCTACCAAATATTTTCTTTTAAAAGGAAGTAAAATGTAGAGTGTTATGAATTTAAAGTGCATCAATTTCTTATGAAAGTTAATTTCTCAAATCTTACTGGAATGAAATAAGCTAATGAAAGAGAAGTTCGATAAGATAAAATGATTAGGCATTTGAAAGGAAAGAGCAACAGTGTGTAATACAGCAAACATGCAGAACTACCTGAGCTGAGAGGAAAAGTTCTATGTCAGCAGTGCCAGATTATATTGATCAGGCATCAGCATCAATCCTGATTAAATAGGCAGCTTTAAAAAGCCACTTGTTTAAAGTGGTATATTTGACAGTGACATCTTTTATTTTCTATATGATTACTGGCCTGCTGACATGTTTACTTTCTCAATGTAATTTACATATTGTGTTTAAAATGTTGCTGACTGAGAAATGGTTGAATGATGCAAGGCATAGTAAAAAGAAAATCAGACCTTCTTATGGCTGATATGAACATATATGAATATCAGGTAATACCTACAAACAAACCAGTTGATTTATGTATCAACTTAATTCCAAGAGAGCTCTCTAATAAATTGAATGGCTTGCTTATCTTCTTATTTTTTATGATGTGATTTAGAAATCAGTTTTATGCACACATATACACACATATATATATGAGTTTTGAAAAGAAAATGGCTGCAAATTTCTGTATAAATGAGAGGTGTTGAAACCCTTAGGTGACCCTGTTCCATGTGGTTTATTGTCAGACAAATCTGTGGTATGAACTTCCCTGGGAAAATGTCAAGAATGGATTAAAAACCATTTAAGTGTGCTTGGCCATTAAATTTGGGTCTGCAATGAAGTGATAGATATTCCCTTACTGCTCTAATTGCTGAATTTCTCTATTTTTCTATATGCCAAAGGTGAATTGCTCTTCCCCCTGGCTTACTACAAATTGCAATAATTTCAAAGGAAAGGGATGATGGTGCCTAGCTTCTTCAGTGGAGTACATTAATGATGCATGCCCTTCCACCTGGTATCGGATTTCTTTTTTGTCCCATTATCAACAAGGATTTTATCATCAAGCTTTGCCTGCGTTGTGTGGAATCTACGTCTGAGAATAGTCACGTACAGCTGTTTGTAATGGTCAGCTCCATTTTTCCTTGCACATCAGGAAACTTCTCTTGTAGTTTGGGTGTTCAGAAGTAGGTAACCACACTTTCACATTCTGGAACAAGCAGTGAAAGGTTGTTTGAACTCCGTTTTGTGCTATGTAAAAAGGATAAAGTTGATTTAACTCCATTTCACCTAAGCTACATGATTGAGCTTATGCTTTGTGTTATAAGCTTCTGCTCTGTGTCGAATCCCCCAGTTCAGAGTAGTGGAAAGCATATAATAATGTTCACTGCCCATAAGTATAATTATTACACTATCTACCGTATGTTTTACAGATAATTACTTTAATCCCATAAAATGCTCAAATTCTGTCATGACTATGCTGAGGACTGCCTATCTCATTTACATGGAGTTCTGCGTCCAATATCATGTCCTCAGACTACATGGGAAAGGTTATGGAGGCTGGGATTGTGGCTGGGTGGTGCTGCATGTTTAAGTACCCTCTCCTTTTGAAAGAGGCAAAGCAGCAGCGAGTAGCACAGACCACTAAGCCTTGAAGCTTGGGTCTAATTAAGACACAGTAATTTTGGGGCCCGTATTACCCACTGAATGGCAGGGGATGCTCACTGCAGTGTGCTAAGGAGGATTGGACACCCTGGAAGAAAATGTTAGTGGGAGAATTTGCTTACTTCTGGGTAGATTGGACACATGCCATGCTGGGACATGATGAGAGCAGAATTTACATGTTCAGTGACTGTTTCATAAGACAAATCAAACTCCAGCAAAGATCCCATGGGAGGAGGAGTAACATTGTTTGTGTCCTTAGCAGTGCTCAGTTCTGGTTCAAAATGTAAGTAAAAAAAACACCTTAAAAGCTGAAACAGAAATAGAGGTATGCAAAACTAAAAACAGTAAAAAAACCTGATAAAGTTGCTTTGAATTTCAAAAAGATGAACTGATTTAGAAAGAGAAGCTTGAAAACAAGGAACATCCGTGGAGAGACCTGCATCTTTATAGTCTTCACAGAACTGAATTAAGGACCACTTCTTCAAGGCAGAGAAATGTAGTGTTCCCCCATCCTACCTCTGAATAAGAATTAAGAATGATTAAAAGGAAGGCAGAATTGTCAGGAACAGACTAGAGTATGTTGTTAATTCAGTAAAAAGGAGATAATGACACAGTTTTAAAATAATTCAAAGATTAAACATGTGAACTATTATTTGTGCTGTATAGCCAATTGCTTAGAATAGTTTGAGGACTGGAAAATGGCAAGTTGACTACCAGTATGTAAAAAAAGGGATCCATGAGTGATTCATGGAGTTTGAATTGCAGATGTTCCCTTCATGCTGTAGTCATCTAAATCCTCGTTCCTACGAGCGTGATTTACCATTTGGTTGCATTAACACAATATGTGCACAGAGCAAGTCATTCAGTTCACCCTGACAGTGTTGACCTCACTGTTTATACTCTGCTATTAGAATATGTTGGTCATTAGTGGCTTTATATTTATTTCTAGGTCACCCATTCAAGTCATGGAATCATAGAATGGTTTGTGTTGAAAGGCACTTTAAAGACCACCTTGTTCCAACCCCCAGCCATGGGTGGGAACACCTTCCACTGGATCAGGTTACTTAAAGCTCCATCCAACCTGGCCTTGAACGCTTCCAGAGATGTGACATCCGCAACTTCTCTGGGCCAGCGCCTCCCCACCCTCATAGGGAATAATTTCTTTCTTACATCTAATGTTATATGCATGGCTGTTCTTTTGACATAGAAAGGTCATATTCCCTAGCAATTCTTCCAACAGCTACTTTTAAAAATTTGATTGATTGGCAGGTTCTTAACCCAGAAAGTTTCATAGAGATATGTTTTCTTTACAAATGTAGTTTGCAGTCAAACTAAAAGCTCTGAACAATTCTAAACCTGATGTTTACATTTACTTGATCAGCAGAGGCAGTAATTTAAACACCCCAACCTCTACCTCTCCCATCTAAAAGCACCTAAAAACTCTTCTCAGAAGCCACAGTGATTTATTTGCAAGCTTTTTTTTTTTTCCCCATGAAAATCTCAGCAACTAATGCTGTGATGCTACTTCTACTTGTTCTTTGGAAAAGCTCATACAGGACTAAAATAATTATTTTGCCTGGGACTGACACTGTCCTAGCTGATCTGAAACCTCCTCGATAATCTGCTTACTTGTTTGGCTGGGTAGGAATGGACTTTGGCTTTTCCTCTGCTTCCTGTTGCAAAAGCAGCTTTTAACACAGTACTGAGAAGGAAAGGGAGCTGCTAGTGTGGGAAATTCAGGAGCACAGGACAGAGCAAGCTGCTACAATCAACTGATAATGCTGATGTCTGATAACTTTGAGGTATTTTTAGAATGCTGCTGCTGTTTTCATGTTTGTTTTGTCCATTGCAGCTCACACTTATGTTTAGTTGCTTTCTACTTCAGTGACTTCAGAAGGAAACCTAAGGAGACAAGGGTTTCTTCAGCTTCATTAACTATTCTGGAAAGAGCTTCTCCTTCCCTTGAATTCCACCTTGACTGTACAGATTTGTGTTCTGCTCTGAGATCATTCTGTCAATATAGGCTTGTTTACTTCACAACTTCAGCAGTTTTGGAAGGCTCCTTTCAATATTAAAACATCCACCTTTTGCACTAGCAGGTTCTTTTTCAGCGTGGAACTGTGAATTGCTACTGATGATTGTCAGTGTTTCTGTCTTCTAGGAAGACCTAATGTTTTGGTAGAATTGAATTCTCTGTTTTCTAATGTAGTTTCCTGTGTTAATTGTTTTCTTGCTGGATCCTGTCAGACTCAGTATGATACCCCCCTTCTGAGAAGCTTATTTTGTTGATGCATTTAGAAAAGACTCTCCTTCTTTCATGGAAAGAATTTTCTCTAGGGATGCTGCCAAGTCTCAGAAGACCAAGAAATGTTATGGCTTTGTATTTGAGTGTAATCAAACTGGCATTCATCATCATTTTGTCTCTTTAGAGCAGGAAAAATTCTGTAGATGAATATGTATTTTTGGCATTGGCTTTAACCAAAATTGAAAGTAATGGTATAAATGATCATGACTGCCAGAAACACTGAACAGTAGTAGGGAATCAAAGTTTCTGCAGTTGTTCCTTCTTTCCTGGTAACTTCCAAGCCACTGGCCAATTTAATCCAGGCTTGAAAAGAGTAAGAAATGTCAAAAATAACTGTAATTGCAATACTATAAGAATTGGAACCGAGTAGGAGACACCCCCTCACATTCTCTCGGTGGCAGTCAGTTCGTTGTTTATTGTGGTTTGGCACAATGGTTGACACTCAAATATGACAGTGCTGGATTAACTGGGGGAGGTGCTGTCTCCAGCTGGGTGGAAGTAAAATAGGAGAGCCAGAATTACCTCTGTCAGGACTGTGGGAGGGAGCAAGAGACAAGAAGCCAAACTCAAGCCTGTAAGAAATTGGGTGTCTTTAATTCTAGTTGCTTGAGAAGCGGCTTGTTTGTTTTGCAGTAATGAAAGGATCCGTCATCCTTCTGTTTCTGAAAACATTGGTGTTCATGGCCCAACTCTGGGCAAGGTTGGAAGGGAAGCTTTTCAAATACTTCTTGAAATGCTTCCTTGTCAGTTTGGCACATTGCTTTTGCTGTGGAAGGAGTGGTGAGATGCTACTCCAGCAAATTGAAGATCTTTCCACGTGGTTGCCTTTGCAGTATCCTGTGGTTGTCCCAAGCTGGGATTGCACTGCAGGGTCAGCACGAGGAAGTGATGGATGTCTTCCCTGGACTGTAAATCAGACCTTCCAGAAAGGAGGGAAGGGAACCCTCACATTTTGGTTGTGCATATTGGAGCTGAGCATACTTGTGGCATCATCTGCAGTTTATTTCTTTGCTTTTCACTACTAACGACATTAAAAAAATTAGTATTCTACAAGCTTGAAAGACAGACTATTATCTAATTGGCTTTTGGTTAGGAGGATACTGATTTCTAGGTCAATGTAAAACAAATGAGCATTTAAATTGAAGAGGAGCAGCTGTTCCAAAGCCCCTTTCCACAGTGCCTGGTTTTGTTAAGGATAATTATGTCTAATTTTAAATTATGATAGCTTTGAGTATTGAGCTTTGCCTTGTTACATCCACTATCTCATTCTCCTTCATCAATAAGAATGTTCTATCATGGAGCTAGGTTTCTGATTGGGTTTATTTTTCTGGGCCTTTTGAATTATGAAGAGAAATACAGCTTTAAGGATGGGGTTTTCAACACTTTCATGCCAATGTTACCACACTCACATTTTCTTTTTCGAGGTCTCAAAACTGATATAGCGTGTCTGATTCCTGTGGAAAGATACTGCTGAGAAAATACATATTTATGTAAACGTGTAAGATTTTTGTTCGTATTTTTAGCTTGAAAATGAAAACGTCAGAGTCAAGTGCTGAAAAATCCAAGAAAGCTCTTGTCAGCCTTCGAAGGAAACATATGCTAAAGATGTCCTGTGGATTATGTACTGCTTGTTTCAATTAACACATTGATATTCTCCATCAGTTCTAGAGACAAAAAGCCCAGGTGACAATTCAAATGATGCATGAAAATCATACTTCAATTTTTTTCTGGTGAGCTCAGATTTTAAATTTTTTTTTTAACAAAGAGCAAAAGATTTTAACTGCTTTGGTCAATTGGTTATATTAGTAACTCAGTAGTATGTCTGAATGCTTTGAAGAACATATATTGTAAAGATACTGCTGCTGCCATGAAGCGCGTTTGTTTTTATGAAACATTTGCTGCTGGACATGACAGTATTTTAGTGTCATGTGTAAGAATTTTGTGTTTGAGTTTAATTTGGAGTAAAGTGTAACTGTGTCAAGGAATGTAAAATATGTATATTTGCATGTTAAATTGAAATCCAAGCATTTTTTTACTCACTACTTTTATGGAACGAGGGGCATGTCTTTACTTGCCTTTTAAAATAATTACTGTCACATTTTTTCTTTGAGAAATATTCTTTGAGTCTTTAAATCAACCATTTTACTGTCTTTTGTTTCCTTTCCCCTGATTGAATGTAATTGGTTCTATTAGAAAAACAAAAAAATTTTGAGTGATCACCAAATTATTATTATGTCTCTACTTTTTAAAAAATGAAAAATAGCTTTCAAAGAAAAAAAAAAGAAACAACCAAGAGAACTCATAAAAATGGGAGGTCTGTTGCAGATCCTGGAGGACAGGGAGAACTAGAAAAAAAAATTATCGTTGTACCATAAATCTTTGAAATCCTGAATAAATTTATTCTTTTTATCTTCGTTTCAATTTTTGTTCAAGTTTGGTGGACAAATGTTGGAAAAAAGAGATATCTATAAAAAAGCTTTTAACTTGTCCAGCACTTTAAGGGGATGACAAAATTGTGAGGAATCAATAGCAAAGTTTTGTCTGACACCAGAAACGGAAGAATAAAAATCTGCCAGAATCCATCAGTAAAAAACTGCTGTGAGATGTCTCCCTAGATATTGATGTAAGCTTAGTCAGGTATAAACAAGGAGAGGAGGAGAGAATAAAGCCCTCTAATTCTAAATGTTTTGGCTTATCTTCAAGTATTTTTTTCAAAGGCAGTGCTTGAATGTATATCATGTTGGTCTTAAGCCAGCAAAATGGTACAACCTTTGGAGTTCTTGTTTAAGCACTTCAATGTCCGCTGGAAACCAAGGTAAAATTCATGGTATATTGAAATTGATTTCATGTGGGTCAAGTTGGAAGAATATATTCAGTGCTGTAGACTCTGTTCTGAGCAGCATAATTAAAGAAAAAGCAGTTGTTGATGTTCATAGCACTTTTCCTCGTGATTTTTTCCTAATGAGTGTGTCTGATAGTGTGAATCATCATTTGTAACTATTTTTCTAGTGTGATAGACAAGGTTCCTTGTCTCATGAAGCATCAAGTGCTTGTTCTGAAGAAATGGGTGTCCAAAAAGACAAATATCCTACAGATACAAGTGGGAGGAAGACACAGTGAAATACAGCTTGGCTTAGTCTCATACCTCTGAAATTTGTTGTCCTTAAAACTCTTTAATTGTAAAGTAAGTACTATCTCTCTCTAAAAATTGTCTAGCTTGTACTTCAAAGTCGAATGTGGCTTTATTGATGAAGTAAGAATTGGAAGCAGAAAAGTTAGGGAGGAGTTTACCAAAAAGGGAAGTCTGTAAATGCAAACCACTGCTCCTGTGGTGAGGCTGCAGGAAGTGTTGCTAGTCAGGAGTCTGGATAGTGGAGGAAATCTTTTGTGTATGGTAAATTTTTGGGAGTATTTATCAGCATGTGTTTGCATGAGATCTGAGTTGCATCTGTAATTTGTAGCTTTATATAGAGCCAGTTTCTAGGGCAAAATAGCTTCTGGGCTAACTGGATTCCTAATGTCTTTCCTGTGGGATTCTCGAAACTACAGTCTTTGTTTCTATAGACTTTTCAGTAAATGTCAGTAGCTTCATTTGGGAAACACACAAGCTGGTATTGAGTCCTTGAGCTTTGGGTTTGTTGCCATTCTGATTGGAGTTACTCGTTGCTGAAG
The DNA here is from genome assembly GCA_013400915.1 of Pardalotus punctatus. Lineage (NCBI taxonomy): Eukaryota > Metazoa > Chordata > Aves > Passeriformes > Pardalotidae > Pardalotus > Pardalotus punctatus. The sequence continues at coordinate 156,231 of VZTX01005874.1, read as the reverse complement.
TTTAAGTTCTAATGTCTCTAAAGCACGAGGGTTGTCTTATATTAAAGTAAGAGAAACTTGATTTTGGTAATGTCATCAAAACGTTTGCTAAGCAGAAATTATATTTTCCTCAGGTTTGAATTTGCAACCTACATTGAAAAAGGCTTTTCTGCCTATCAAAACCATGTTTCTTTTAAAAATGGCATTGTATTTGAAATGTAGCATGAGAGGAGCTGGTTTTCTGTTCTAATGGCAGTTCAACTCCTGGACATGAATTTGCATAATGAATCCAACACTTTCTATAAATATTAAATTAAATTAAGATTCCTTTCCAAAGATGTTAACTTTCAAAGGGGCTTGAGCCAAGGTTCTGCCTGGAAGCTGGTGTCCCTTCTGCAAATACCTCCTCTGGTACAGTATGGAAACAGTTGGTCTGTAGATGAATGAACTCCTTCCTCCAGCCTTGTCGGCAGCAAATTTACATTTGTATGGAAGATGAGTGGGAGTGCCGCCTTTCATAAGGCATTGCATGTGGGGGATGGGGCAGTCTGGCCCAGGAATCTGAACCTAACAAACTGGGAACAGAAAACGTGCTGTGAAAGCCTGAGTATTGTGTAAACCTTGAGGATTTTAGACATTTTTTCAGCGTTTCTTTTTCTGGGACCAAGCCTCATAAGCGGTGGTTCAGGATGAGTTCCTGCTGTGGTTCATTGCTAATGCACAGCTTTGCTCCAAAGGTCTTACTTTATCAAACTGAATCTTGTAAATAGGCAAGACATCCAGAAGAAATTCAGACAAGCTGTCAGGCGAGTTTCCTTAGGTTGGCTGCCAAGTTGTGTTTTTTTCTCTTTTTTTTTTTTTTTTGAACAAGTTACCTCATCAACCTTCCTGGTTTCAGTAGTCTGTCAGTGTATCTCGAAGAGACACATTTTTAAATCTCCAGATAAACACAGCTTGATCAAAATAAATAAAAAAGCCCCAAGCACTTAAGTTTCAGTTTGACAGTGAAACATTTGGCTCATTTTTTTTGCACAGATAAATGTTACCAGAGACTTACAAAAAATTTCACTGAAATTGTCAGCTTATAAAATTTTGGAAAGTGATCTTTTCTTCCCATCAGACAATATGTTATGTAAGGAAATGTAATAGCTTTAAAGTTTCCCACAGCTTGATGTCTTGTTGCTTTTAGTTTTGATTAAATTGAGTAAAAACTATAATGAATTGGGAATTATGTAAAATGTAAATTTTGTATCTCAGTGTTTTAGATAAGGGAATTTGATTCAAAAAGTTCCTTGATAATAAAATATGTAATTAAAAACATTGCATCTTGCTGCCGGAAATTGAAAAGCTCTTGGTCTTTTTAGCCTGATTTTTGGATGGGGGCACTCTTTGTATGGCAAAACGTGAATTGGTCTTCACAAAATCATCCTTTTGTGTAGTGCTGACATCCTTCACACCACGTCTCCAATGATGGGGCCCTAGTTGTGTGAGAAGCTTTCTGATGTTTTTGTAGTTAATATCAAATATCAAAAGTTTCTAAGTGGTCAATATAAGTGGACTTAGACCTCTAGAGGACCTCTAAGATGTCCAACAATTGGATTCACTTAAGCTGTACTAGAGAGCACGCATATTTTTGATCCACAGTGTGATGATTTGATTGCCAATATGACCTTTACTGGTTTTGCTTTTATGATAATTGTAGGTTTCAATTCTGACGCAACGGTATAAACCCCAAAAGATGTCAGGACGCAGTGCCAAAAACCTGAAATGACTAGGAAGTCATAGCAAAATTATTTTCTCTATTTTAGTTAGTTTTTTCATGGATGTTGAGTGATACCTGAAATACACTTCAAATTTCAATTACAATTTAAGATACATAGAAACTATTTTATATTCAGCATAGAAGGTACAATATACAAACTGAACACAGCTCAGAGATGAGCCATGTGATTCTACACAGATATGTCTTTGTGCATATGTAAATGCACTCTCTAATATAGTAGATACAGGCTCCTTTCTTATTTATCCCTCTTTGCAGTTGCTTTGGTGAGTAGAAAATGTGAATAATAGGATAATAGCTTATTCAGGATTTCTCAATTATGTTTTAGTAAAATGTATTGTACAGAGGAACAATCACAGGGCTTCATAGTGACTTCCTGTGGTCATTGCTTTCCTGACTGTGAAATTGGTCTGCCCTTGGTCATCTTCCACTGATGCTATTTGAAAACCCATGGGCTACGGAACAGCTGAAAGAATTGTTGTTTTGGTTATACTGAAGTTAATAGATGGAAAACTCCAGTTTTTTTCACCTTGGAAATGTTCTAACCTCTTGGATTTTTTTCTTCTACAAGACAGAGAAATGAGAGAGTTTGGTAGCAGGCAGTGGAATGAGGTCTGAATCAGCATGAATGAGAAGAGATTTCTTCTTATCAAAAGAAATGAAATGATGACCAGAATCCAAGCACAGCCCCCTCCTAGAGACCTCTGAGAGGTAGGGTTAGTTCTGTCTAGCGTGTGAAAGGTAAAATTCCAGGTCCTTTTAATATTCTTCAGTGTCTTGTCATACTTGTGGTCTTTCAGGGGATAATTTAAGGAGATTGATTTCCTGAAGTCTTTTAACTCTGATGTTTTTCTACCCTGAAAACATTTATTTTGGATCTTTCATTTTATCAATACTCATCTCGAAATACAGGTACCAGACATGATTTTCCATGGTGATGTCATCAATATCATATCTAGAGGCAATACCACTCATTTATGACATATAAGTTCTTTTGGTCTCTTTGGAGCTTCCTTGAACTGTCATAGCTAGCACTATTTTTAGAATTATTTTCAGTTTACAAATTCACTGTTACACCTCATTCCTGTTTGAAGTTGATGCCTTTTAGGATGCAAGACACTGTTGTCTTCAGCAAGCAAGCACTGCCTTTGTACTTTCTACCTAAACAAAATCACAGAATGATTATACTGGCTGAGCCCTTTAGGTTCTCTCTGATAGCAGCTGAGAGCAGGTGTCTAAGGCAGAGTCTATTCCTGGAACACTTGCAACTGTTTGTGACTCTGGGTCATCTTCAGTGTGTTTTCCTCTTTTAAGAGTTCTTGGCAGATTCTTCAGTGAATTTGTCCAAACATTTCTACCCGTGCTTGTGATTTTTTTCGCCATCAGCCTTTTACAGCAAGAAATAGCCCAATGTGACTGTTGTGTAAAGCGCTACCTCCTTTTGTTTCTTTGGAAATTGCTCTTAGCCTCATTTAATTCATCCCAGAATTGGCAAGCTGATAACCTGTCCATCCCTACTTATCAGGCTGACCCTTGCAGGAATATACTGGAAATTCATGGCTCTTTGCATTTCTTGATGTCTTCAAATCAACATTGAATAAAGAACTTTTTTAGAGCTTTTTCAGAGCACTGCAGCTAAAAGGGAATTGGTTGGATTATGTCCAAATGATCTCAATACTACAGCACCATTTCTCTTTCCTTGTAGCTGCAGGGCAAAGCAAAATTTTCTCCAGATTTGTAAATTTGATGGAGGGAGGAAGAATTGAGTTAGGAGCTTACTGAAGTTATTGGTGAACCAACTTTGAATTCCCTCTTTTTATCCCCCTTCCTAATTTTTTTTAGTGAAGCTGAGTGTTAAGGTAGGTACTGTAATTCTTAAAGGATTCAAGTATTACATGACCTTCTTATTTTGATTTTTTCCCCCGATAAACAGGTCTTTTGTTAGACCCTTTCTAAGTGTTGCCTGTATCTGAAAACCATTTGGGAAATTTCTTCTAGAATTAACTTCTTATATAATTGATAAAATTATATGTTGTGTCCTTCAGTTTCTTTAATATCTTTCAGTAATATATCCTTTAGTGTAATGTCTTACACAAATACTTTCTCATCTTTAATTGGAAATTTACCTGCCGACCTCTTAGGATGGTAAAATGGATGTCTAAGGGTGGCGTAATCTCTTGGCGAAATGATGGATAAATTCACACGACCGGCCACATAAATCTAAATTTTAAAGGTAGCATTTTGTAAGAAAAATTTTCCATGTCAGAGGGTTGCTTTTAAATTCCGTTTGTCCATTGCTTGTTTCAGTTTGATACTAAGTATTTTCTCCTATCCTCCTCCATCATTGATTTTCTGTGGTAGATTTTGCTGAAGGAAGAGAAAAGGAGAATGGATGACTTTTAACAGTTAAGCAGGAAGGAAGAAAAGGTTGTTGCCCCATTTGTGATGTTTTTGGTGGTGGTTTTTGATCTGACAAATAAACATTGTTTGCACTGAAGAAGGGAAAGGGAGAGGGAAGCTGGAGGAAAAGCCATGCCTGCTTTTTTTTCAGCAGCCCCAATTGGCTTCTCTACCCAGAAACTGGGTGAGTGTGGCAGGCAGCCAATTAGAAAGCATCCTCCCCAAGAAAGCTTGAAATTTGGAAGAGAACAGATGATTCTCATGGTATTTTGAGCCTCATGCCAGCCTCAATCAATTACAAGTCACTTGTGAAGACATATTGAGAATTGGCAATGTCTGAATATTACGGTAAATAATCCAGGAAGGATTAGATGTGTATGTGCCAATAAGAATGCTTCCAGTTATGTTACGGAAATAAGTTGTGGTTATATACTACTGTTTTCTGGCTTAAACATTTTCATTTAGTGACTGATTTAGGAGGAGAATACAATGAGAATGGTGTTGCATAATTGTTAAGATGCCTTGATTCCTCTCACAGAATGTGTTGTTTTAATGCTGGTGGCATTAGTCAGAAGAGGTAAGATCAATGGTCTGGTTAGTGCATGGTCTAATATAAGTATTTCTAAAATCTAGTATAGACTAAAATAAACTGCATGGTGCATGTAATGTATATGAGCATGCGTGCCAATATGTTTTGTTTCTATGAGATTTTCTTAGGTAAAAATAGAATTTGTTTGTTACTAATGTCTGATAACTGAAGTTAGTATTTTGTATTTTTTTTGAGGAAGCTTATTTGATGGCAAAATGCAAGACATGAGATTGAAATCCATCATAAATATTATCACAATGAAGTCCTGTGATCATCTTATGTTCCCGTCTGCTTTTAAACAGAGCTTTATCTGTATTTTTCTTTTGCCGTTCTCCCCCGTGGCACATCCTTAAGTTCTCACGCAGAGTTCTGTGGCTGGCTCGATATTTCCCAGCCACATTTGCAAAAAGAAGATGCTGTTCCTTTAAAATGAAGTGGCTCATGGAGTTGTTTTCACTAGCGCAGGTTTTTATATGGTACAGTAGACTCCATGCAAATGAGCTGCCTGCCCTCTCCGGAGCGCACAAAGGCGCTGCAGCCCTCATTCGGCATTCACTTGTTTAAAACGGCAGATGGAAGGAGGGACGGCAGGAGGAGGATTTATTAGCTACTCGCAATAAAAGACCACACTCGCTCCGCAGAGGATCAGAAAAAGCCTGGTGAATGGGATTGAGTTGTATCTGCTTTCAGCTGACTTTACAATGATGTGTTTAGCTCATGTGACTCAGTCACTTAGCATGAAGATCAGCTAAAGATTTCCGTGTAAATCGCTGTTCCTTTAAGCACCGCCAACCTGTGTGCTTGTATGGAGACTCTTTTTGGTTTGCAGCTGTCATAACTGTGGGAACAGGAACACTCCATCGAGCTGTGGTAGGCAGCCCACGGTCTGGGCTCTGCTTGCTGTTGCATTTGCACACTTGAGGATGTCTGGCTGAAATCCCCTCATAAACACAGCTCTCGATGAAGTTTGATTTATATATCTCATGAAATCCTTCAGAGTCTGAAGTTAGGTTCTTTTTAGATACAGTATTTATATTCAGAAGTTATAAATAGACTCTTCCTAAGCTTTTATCAGGAGATGAAATCTGTTGCTTTAGCTTTCTGCTAAAAAATTGAAGGTCGTTGCGGCAGTAGGTTGTTCATTATATTTGCAATATTTTCTTTTTTCCGTCTTAGTATAGAAAGGGCATGTGTAGGACAAAGGCTTCTTGACATGCTCGGTAATTTAAATGATACTGGGATGAACATACCTAGGATTTTATTTTTACTGAAATGGTGTTCGGTATAGCTTGAAGCTTTGTTGTTGTTTTAGTTTTCAACACATGCTGTATGTTCATGTTTTAAAATGGGATTGGCATAATGGACCTAAAGGGGCAAATCCTTTTTTGACTTTGGAGTTGTCTGTGTGAAGGTGGCTGGAAAACAGAAACTGCAGTACAGACTGAAAAAGCCTCAGCTGAACTGTGCTTTTTCCTTTTTTAAATTTTTTTCCCCCCTGCCTTTTTGCCATGGGTGGCGATGAGGGAAGGGCTACTTCAGACAGCTCTGTCAGTGATGAATAGATGAATGAATTCTTAAATGTTCAGAACTTGCAACATGTGTTCCAGACCCTTCAGCACATGAGAGTCGCAAGATCTCAGCAATGAGCTGAAGAATGTGCCGTGCCTGCTGCATATGAGGAGCCCAGCATACCTCAGAGATAGCAGAAACAAAAGAATGTGTGACAGTATCTGAAGAATCTGACAGTTGCTTTGTCTTGCAAAGGAGTCAAGGAATTTTTCAGAATTGGGAAAAATAAAATTTCTGTGTTTTTCATAGTGAGATTTTTCTGTCTTTTGGGTGCCAGTGTATCCTGTGTGCCCGCAGTATTGCTTTTTTAGTTCGCGTGACTATATTTTTTAAGGAAATGTGACCTGGATTTTGTGAGCTTATTATACACAGTAAACGAAGGCAGCTGTTTTAGTTTACTGATCCCTTATAACAGCTCAAATAAATTGAAATAAAGCAAAAATACATGTGTATGGGATCCGAATTAAATTCCACTCTTTGGCCTTGTGTGGAGTTGTGGATTATTATTATATATTTGTAGCCAGTTGTGTGTATGAGGGGAATGAGACATCCAACCTTGAAAAGATTTAGGAAAGTCGAACAGATTTTTTCCAATGTGACCTGCTAAATCTGCCACAGAGAGGCAGGCAAAATTACATCCAGATAGTCAGAGACCGTGGCTGCAGTTCTTCATGACAGGCAAGTGAAAGACCATGTCCTATTTTTAGCAAGTGGACGGAGGGGGAGTGGGAGGGGGAGAAAAGTTTGAAAATAATGGACTTCTTTAACAGTTAGAGAGCAAAGCTAGCAAGAAGCAAGTGAGCTTTAGCGATCAGCAGTGGAAATATGGATGATTCAAGTATTCTTCGAAGAAGAGGGCTGCAGGTAAGTGTAACTTCAGCCTTCTTTTATTTATTCTTCTGCTTGTAATGTTGACAGTCTCATAAAAATGCTGACAATTGGCGAAATTCAGGTTGACTGAGTACGTAACAATGATACTGGAATTTGAGGTTTTCTGTTTTCACCTAATGTATATTTTACTATTTAAAAGCAGGATTTTGTATACAGTAGTAAAATATATTTTTTAGTATTTTGCATTATATCCAATAGTTTTGTGACTATTCCTATAGTAAGAAGTGAAGTATATAAACTACGAGGATTACCTTATTTTGGGAACTTCAGTTTTACAGATACATGCAAAAATCTGTTACATGTCTTGCCAGAGTTGCCCTAGAGTAGCCATTTTTCTTGAGCATTAATTAAAAATTAGATGTCAAAGCAGATTGAATATTCTCATTTATTTTAGACATATGCTTCTTTTTTACTTCAAATGCACAGTAATCCAAAACCAGAATTCAACAATGCAAATAATGTTTATATTTTACTTTCAACGACTATCATTGTTGAAATAAATACTCTAACTTGTTTTGAACTCAAACATGCTCGTGAAGTTTTATTTTGTACTGGTGCTGTGGAAGTTGTACTCAGTTGCAGTGGTATGACAAACAGTAATCTGTGCCAGTGTCAGTGGCGTGTGATAACTGAACTGATGCTTATGCAATAAAACTGCTGGAAGTGAGTGAGCTCCAAAATTTTGTGTAAGATGGACAGGGAATAGATATGTGCTTGAAAGCACCATAATATTTTTTTTCTTCCCCTCTTTTACATTGTAATGGGATGGGATATAGCCTATTACATACTTGCTAGCATAAGTAATTGTTTATAGACCATGAACATTGCCTATTAAATTAACCATGCCTGTCCTATTGTTTAACTTCCTTTGAGGAGAATAAATTTACCATTTTAACATACAGCTATTCATACCTTGCTGATGCTTTAAGGCAATTACAAAGTAATTGTTGCCTTATGTGGATATGTTCCACATATCACCTTCTTATATTTTGCTTTTTTTTTTGGCCAGCTTATTAATATTACTGAAATAGCTTGACACAGTGTGCTGCATATGCCATGGTGACAGTGTATTAGGATAGTGCATTTCCTCATAATATTAGCTGTATTTATTTTCTGTGTAACTGAGTATATAGGAGTAAGTAAGATTGTTTGGGGGTGACTTTTTTTGATAAATTGGTATTTATTTTCAATGTATTTAATTAGAGTTTCATAACCAAGAAGATTGTTTCTGACCACAGATAATCAAAATTTTTTTCAAGCAATTTATTGCTTTCCTAAACCTAGAATTTCTCAGGGATTTTTTATCTGTTTGGCATCTCAGGGAGTGGTTTTCATGGTGATTCTTCAGGGGAGTATTGGAAAAGGAAGGGAGGTTGGAGGAGCCCAGATGTCCATCGGGGTCAGCAGAAGGCACTGCTGGGAATGACAATGCATTTCCCTGGTTTAACTCTGTAGCATGGTGAAATTCCATCATTTTGGTGGTCTTGAGTATTTACTGTCTGTATGTGGTGGTGTGTCTGTCCACAGTTGGGTAGGTATGTGTAAATGCATATGCATATATGTATAGGTGTAATCACTATCTACATAAAAAATGCTTCAGGAACTAAGAAAATAGGCTAAAAGGACATCAGGTAATAAGACAGATGTCCAACAAGTCCAAAAGGAAGTTAATGTTAGATTTTTTAAAAACACTTCTCTATCTTGGAATAGAATTTTTGGAAGAAAAGTGACCATTTTATAGTCAATTTCAACTAAAAATCAGAAAAAATAAAAAAGGTGTTGGTGCATTGCCAAGGCAGTATGTTTAATTGCTTCCCTTGGAGAGCTGGGTGATACTAGTTTGGAAAGCCACTGATGAAAAAAATCAGTTTCTTCGTTCAAATTGGATGTTGGTGGCTTTTAAAATGAACATCACAGCCCAAATTAGGTCCTCTAATCCAACCTCCTCTCAAAGCAATGCTAATTCCAAAGATAGATCAGGCTGCTGAAGGACTTGTCGAGGCTGGTTTTGAGTATTTCTATGGAAGGAGAATTTGCAGCCTTTTTGGGCACCTGTTCTGGCACTTAATCATACACACTGTGAAAACCTTGTTTTCTTTATGTTTCAATACAGGAGGCTTTCCAAATGCATGTGTATGTTTTCCTGGTGCTTTCTTTTCCCTCCATCACCTGAAATACAGGTGATATCAACACTGTGATACTGTGTTTTCTCAGGGAACTCTCTCTGTCCTGATCCCTGCAGTAAATAGCCATGGACTAGTGGAAGCAAATAACCTCAAGGAATAGGAATATTCCTACATGAAAAGTCAATGTATTGGTGTGTGACCCTTCTGCATCACCTTCTTCATTTGTTCAGTCTGCTTTTGTTGCATCCTGTTTGGTGCCACAAATGGTGATATGTATGGAAATTTAAGGTCCCGGAGAGGCAAATCAGATTTTCTGTGTACATGTAACTGTATATAAATATACACACACATAGCATGCTTGCAGTTCAATAGTATTGAGAAAAGTCTGAGAAAGAGCTAATAATGGAAGATTCTTTTAATTTCTAGGCTTTCACTTTAGGTAATGAACTTTGACTTTTGACATAAATTACTGCCTAGGGACAAGTGCTAATGTAAGTGGTGGAGCTCTTTCTGCTGCACTGTGGAAAGATCTGTATTTGGATTTTTAAGTTATTTGTTGTTACATAAAAAACATTGTGATGTAGCCACAAATGTTAGGAGGCTACCTAGGTTTGTTATTGTTCCTTGTACATGTGTATCATTTGTTGTTGCTGATACTTTAGTGCAGATCAAAAGTAGTAGTACTCAGTGAATTCCTGTGAAGATGAACTGGTATTTTCAACATCATCTTGTACTAGAAAATTGTGGGGCTTTTTGTTTCTTTTGCATTGCAGTAGCTGGTGCATATGTGCTTTTACTCTTCTCAAACATGCAAAAAATTGAAGTTTCTATCCCCAAAATCCTGTTGAGCAAATGCAATTGTAAAGAAAGTAATGGAGAGAGTGATATTCCAAATGTCAGATACTTGCATGGAGCTTATATACTGCATTTGTGTACGTGGGCAGTATTCAGATGTGGTTGGACGTTTTCACCACAGTTCCCTGCGTCCATCTTTTCTTACAGTGTGGTATCTCCCTTTCGTTTTCTGCTGAAATCTGGGCTAAGTTCAACTAGGTCATTTACTTTGTGGGACCACTTTTGTGCTGGCTTCAGTGGAGATCTAAAAGACAAATTTCATCACAGGACTTGAATGTGTTTATCTTGGCTAGTGTTTTCTACTGCATGGTCTTTTTGGCTAGAATATAATATATATTAAAAAAACTCCCCCCCAAATCCCCCCCTGAAGAATGATTTATTAATTTTAAAGATAAATGTAACATTTTCCTCCTGGGGGCAGGGGGGAAATAGGGCATGGAGAGTATAATCTCAGAGTATTTGGTGGACTTGTTCTTGAGCTGATTTATTTTACTCTGAGGACTGAGCACTTTTTTGTTTTGTTTTATGGGGAAAAGGAATCAGAAAATCAGTGGAAAATCTAAGCTTCAATATATTTAACAAGAGAGACTGACTGTAGCGTACAGTTTAAACCTTCTCTGGTGTGTCTTTGGCCACAATTTAGAAACCCTGAAACTTGACATGCTCTTCAGTTTTGTCTCCTACAGAGTGACTTTTAGAATTATTGAAGACATTTTTTGCTAGCTACAAAGCTTATTACAAGATATGATAAAAATAATGTTAGTTAGGATGTTGCTGTTTACAGTATTTTTATAAAAAATAGAAATTGCTTTATAAAGGAATATTAAGTTGTTTACAGTGAAGAGAGACTCTGAATGGGACTCAAAATTCGATTTTTCTGTTCGGCTTAAAAAAAAACTTTTGGAATATACATTAACTGAATAATTAGTATCTACATTTTAAACTGAAGGATAACTTTGTAAGTTTAGCATGAAAATACATGCATACATACATATGTAAAGATCTTCAGATGTTATGAGTCTCCTGGATTTGAGTTTTTGGAACTGTTTGCTATAGGGGAGCCTGCTACGGGAAATACATTAACAAGACTGATTTTATAGTGCTCACAGATTTACCAGGAACATAACTGAACCCTCAGGTCAGATATCTGCTGAAGAGCTTCCAACAGTGATGATGTAGGCAGTCACCACTTATACTGACATCTGAGGAAGAGGTGATAACATGAGAAGATAAATGAAAATTATTTATTCAGATACTGAAATTATAAACTCAGAATACCAGAAAGCTCATACCAGTTTTCTTTTTAGAAATATTAGTTAAAGAAAAACAATGTTTTCAGGTTAACTTCCAAAAGAAGCAAGATTTTTGTTCCAGCTTGGTTCCAGTTCTCTCAGTAAATTTTCAACACCTGAAATTAATGAAACAGATAGTCTAAGTTCTTCAGCTTCTGTTAAAATTAGCAGCTGCAAGGTGGAGTGGGATCTGCATTGGTGTTCCTGTGGTCGAGAAGGGAAATGACCTCGCTGTTGTACAGGGGTTGATGGCTGTCTGGCCAATGTGCTCTGCCCTCTGCTCAGGAGTGTCTGAAGAGAAGGACTGGTGAACACTATGGATGGTTGGTTGCTAGAATTCATCAACTAGATCTGTCATAAGCAACTTGTTTTGACTAAAGTCAGTGGACACGAACTGTGATGTTTTATTATACGAGTCTGTTGTAATCTTGTGCTGGGATGCTGTATGTTACAACATGGGAGAAGGGATTGTTGTGGGGTGTCTGAGTATGTTCCATCTCAGTGCAGGACTGAGGATTCATGCTCACACAGGTATGAAGCCTTGTGGGTATTTGGTCGATGTCTTCTGGGCATGTGAGCTTCCCTGCTGGTTTGATTTTTCAGGATTGGTGCTTATGGTCCACTTGGCAATGGAGTAGGAAAGGGAACTGAATTTGGGGAGCATATGCTTCTCACATCCTCTTTGAGGACACTAGAAAATATACCAAGGGAAAAATGTGAAACCTTGTCAGAATAAAGAGTCCTTGAAATATGGACAAGGATAAAAGGTTAAATGGCTTGCTCAGGCAGAAAAGATGGCATTTAACTGCTGTCTTCAGGGTATTGTTAAATTGGTCTGGTAATTTGCTGTAGTTATGCTTAAATAAGTGCTTTCAGTTTGTCAGTAAGGACTTTGTGAATGCTTGTACAGCTGAACTAAACTTTTTATTTTCAGGCTGTGAGAAAAGATAAAAATACCAGTAATTAATTCTACAACTTCAGGAAGAAAGGTTTTGTTAGCAGGTGACTGCATGAAAGAATGGATCTACGTGTGTGAATCTGAGCCTACGGAAATGTTGTATAGAGGGGATTCTTCCCAAAGATAAACAGTGATATGTTTCTTACATTTCATTGGCTAGAGCATGTGAGATAGACTCGCTTGTTGCCATGAATGATGTTTGCTGCTGCTGCTGCTGCTGGTGACAGGGGTTGCTGTGCAGAGAGTGGGAGTGTTTCTCCTCCTCGCCATCAGCCTCTTGGCGTGTTTCACTGGTGTTAATATCGCCGCATTTTGTACTTGCTTAATGCTGGAAATCCCAGATCTTAAAGGGAAACCAGTTTTCCAGCCTAGCAACATCACATAATGCTGCCATGCTGCAAGACTGGTGTTTAATCTGCTTATCTTTAATAGTCTTCGCTGCTTACACAGACCCACTTACCTCTTTAATGAGAAGAAATGTCCTGCAGTGAAGCAGTGTGTATTTTGCTTCTAGGCTTATGTCATCAGCCTGGAAGTTGAAATTGGTTAGAGCACTTTTTTATTTTCCTGTCAGTTATGCTGGTTATGGTTGCCTCTCCATTTTCTCAAATACATTGAAAGAAGATAGCTTTTTTTTTTTTTTTTTGTGAGAGGAAACCCAATTAAAACATGCCAAATGAAAATCTAATTTTGAGAAACTATCACTATTGATTGGGAGCAGGTAGTCCTCTTGTATTTTCAAGGGATAAATGTCAGGTATCTTTGCATTCTGAATATTTGTAAATTGTGGATAGTAGTCACATAAATGACAAAAAATATTTTAGGAGTAGCAGTATTTTAGTAACACCTGGAAAAGGCTCTCTAAAATGTCGAGAGACATTTAAAGTCAATTTTAAATATGTAGCAGTATTTCCCATGGGATTTATCAGTCAGTCCTCTTTTATTTTGTATTAAATTGGTTTACCCAAGCCATTAGTATTTATCTGACCTGTAGAAGGTATGGGATTTTACCATTTCTGGGATCAAGATGGGATAGGCATTTCAGGGTTGGTGATTCTTGAATTTCTAGGAGCTACTATTAAAAATGTGAAGTAATTTGTAGACTCCAAAGTGTTTCAGTGTTATTCTCTGAAGGAGATGATACTAAATTTTCAAAATTTTTTTTTTTTTAAGAACTGCATACCCTAGACTTCTTGATGTGCATTCTTAGCCCAACAGTGAGAGGCAAGAAACTGGATTACTTTATTCAGCAACTGTGTGAGCAGCAGAGTCTTTTTGCCTACCCGAGCAGTGTGCAAATGCAACTGTTTTGCCCTTAGCATCCAAGGTAGTTCAGGTATTCGCTGTAGTTTGTTTTCAATTGTGTGGATGTACTCAGAGTTTTTAAATCTGTGACTATAGTTTAGTAGCTTATTTTTTTAATTTATTTTTTTTTCGGAAACAAGCTGTTAAAAGTTTCCATACTCTTTCAGGAATCAAAGAAATGGGGTTGGCTTTGGTAGACTTAATAAAATTTTGCCATCTGAATGTTCATGTTTCTAGTTGTTAAAGATTTTTCATAGTTCTGGAACTTCTGGCCTGGCTATCAGTGACATTCAGAAGAAATTGCTAAACAAAATAAAAGCTGCCTAAAACCACAGGAAATTCAAGTGGTATGGAAATGCTTTGTTAGACTAGGTTTAATGTAAGCAGGTATGCTTTAGAAATACGAATTTTCACTTTACTCATGTCTTATGAAAACACTGTATTTATACTGTAAATAATGTATTGCAGAGTTCCTTAAACTTGGCTTATGAGCTTTGAAATTGTCATCTCTATTTAAAGATTTGCTATGAATCACACTTTGCAGTTTTGTGATTCAGAGTCTAAAAGTCTATTCTATGTTAGAAAGCTAATGTCAGCTTGAATTCAATTATTGTATACTATAGTATAAATAGTATAAATACATAATACATGACATTTTACATGCTTCTGTATGATTAAAACTTGAAGTTTCTGGTTTTTTTTTTGTTTCAAGCATCAAGAATGAGATTCAGTAAAAACTATTAAGTTGTTTCAGATTTTGATGGTCTTTATTCTAACAATCAGCCTTACTGTCCATAACTGTTTTCCAATATCAATTTTATTGATATATGTGAAGGTCATAAGGTCCATTTTTCCATGCAACCTGAGATGTCTGCTGTGGGCCTTTGGGTGAAGTGCTGTACTGCAGGCATGTCATAATATAGTGAATTAAGGGTTCAACTCTTCTACTTTCTATGCAGAATGCTTCCTGACATAGTCTTTGTTGTCCTTTGAATGCATTTCTTATTTCTTAAATAAATAATTGTATTTATGGTTTTGTATTGTTTCTCTCTAGAGATTATCTGTCTATCTATATATCTATCTATCCATCCATCCATCCATCCATCCATCCATCCATCCATCCATCCATCCATCCATCCATCCATCTATCTTTAAAATCTGGGCTTTGAAGTTATCAGCACTTCATTTGTGAATACATTCTCTGGATGGAAAGTGGTTCAGCTTTGTTTTTACCCGTTCAAAATTATAAATCAAATCTATAAATGACCCATTTTGCTAATATCAATGCTCCCTTTAAATCAAATTGTTAAAGCACAACAGATGCACTTGTAGCCAAAGGTTTCTCTTTTCAAAATGCTCTTGGATATTAGTGTGATAAAATCATGTTTGGAATGAGAATGAATATAAATATTACCTATTGTATGGCACAGCTTAAACAACTGTAACCTGATATAATTACTTTTAAATTACTTTCCTCAAAAGATGAAAGTATTAATTGGCTTTGACATTTATCACTTGTTTTACATCAGCACAGGCTAATAAATGTCACTTGTACTGCCAGCCAAAAAAAAGAAGTGATATCAGATGTCACTTGGGTAGGCTGGTGTAGTCTGTGAAAAAGGCGCTTTGTGCTCCACTGGCTCCATCCATCCGGCTCGCTCGTGCTGGTGATGACTCCAGGCTGCAGTGGTCTGAAATGGAGCGAGCCAAGCCCATGGCCATCACTTCCCAGCAAATCTGTGGCCCTGAGAGTGTTTCAAAGTGCTTCCAGTATTACACTGCCTTTTTCTTTTTTCCTTCGGTATATGTAGTGATCTCCTTCTAAAAATGTGCGTCGTTTGGCTTTATTTTTCATAATTATAGTGAACAATTTGGCCAAGGTGGAAGAATGTGTGCTGACTGGTAAGGAGATCTCCTGGGGGGGCTAATTGTGAGGTGCCTGTTGGGAGGCCATTAGGATCTTAAGAAACCTAAAGAGTGGGGATAAATTTAAAGGCTGGAGGAATGGATTGTGGTGAGCTACAGGCAAGGAAAAGATTGGAGGTGACTTAAGCAGGGACATGAGCAATTTTACATTTGAGATTGATTTCAGATTGCAAAGGCTGTGGGCTGACAGTTTATTCTCTCTAATGGTCCCCAGTCATTTACTATTTGTTTTTCTAGCTTTTATCTTTTTCAAAGGTGAATGTCAGGCAGGTTCCCGTTCTGAGCTTGTTGATTCTTTTGGTAGGCCCTACCTTAAAACTGTGGACTAAATTTAAACCTGGCAGTTCTGTTGCACTTTGTCTCAAAAACATTTATTCATGAAATAGCACCCAAAACTTCTTGTACTGAAATGGGCAAACATTAAAGTTTTTTTGAAAACAATTTTATAATCTGGGACAGTTTTGCTCTGTGCTGGTGACTGCCTGCTTGTAAATTTTGAGAGTCTGACAGTGCCGAGCTGATATTTTTCTTCCAAAGTGGCTACCATGAAGAAAGCCCCTCAGGGACACGAGACTACTGTAGACTTTCAGAGACCAATGTTGTGCTTGATTAAGTTTAGACAGATGATAGAGTGATGTAGTAAAATAATTTTTGTTAGGGCATAATACAACATAGAATCCAATGTAGTACCATTGGGACTGATAAAAACGAAATACTAAAGAAAAACCATGCCCTTACATACAGCTTTCAGCAGCAGATGCAATAGGTGTAATTTAGTCGTGTGGTGCTGGGAACATAATATTGATTTACCATGAATCAAGAGAAATAGCTTGTACCTTGCCTGGCTGTATGGATTGCAGCAATTGTGGGGAAACCAGTTACCTAAACCGGTGCTGTAACAGAATCCCTTCTTTTTGATAGTGGTGGGGAGGTGATTATAGCTAGGTGAAAAATCCAGTTACATGTCTAAATGGGGAGGTGAGAGGTCCTTATGTGCCGTTGCTGGGAATTGCCAGTTTTCCATGGACTTAACTCACTATTTTTGATAAGAATGGTTTCTTGAAAGCAAGCCCTTGTGTAACTTGCATAGAATTGGAATGAGAGGGGTTCGGGATAGATCTTACCTTGCATTACTCGCACAAATAACTTCACCTTTTTGTGTAGCATTTGTGTACCACAAGATCAAGATATTTTTTCTCTGTTAAAAAAAATATCAAACAAAATAGCACTTGAGGTGAAGTTGCAGTGACTTCAGAGAAGGTCAGTCTGGTCACTGTGCTATGTAAGTTCTTTCTGGGTAGTAGTTCTCTTGGTCTTTAAGAAGAGAATTACTGGATGAAGTGATTACTGTTTGTTGTTTGTGTTTTTTGGCAGACGATATAATGCCACCAAAGAGTTTTACTAACTTCACCTTTCAACCAGAAACAGCTGTATAATCTTATTGTTTGAGAGACTGGTGTATGGCTTTCATTCATTTATCCCATAATCCTCAGGTGACCTAGTTTATCCTGAAGTAAGATGGCTTTAAATGCCCTTGACATAGACCCTGATATTTGAAACTAAGCAGTCCAGTATTGGTGTCTTGGGTCTCTTTATGTGCTCATGACTAGTATTGGGTGAAAGTGAGTATTTCAAGAAACAGCCACTTATTTTTATTTTGGTTTTGAACTTAAAAAACTAAAACAATCTCCATTGTAGGCAAATTAAAGCTTTGTCACAAGAGGGCTTTGCCCCCCGTCGTTATTCCTCATTTATCCTTATGCCACAGTGCAGATCCTTATGCCAGGTCCCAGTTTGTTCCACAGGTGAAGTCAAACAGAACTGTGCATATTTTATAATGGGATTCAAAAGGAGGCTTCATACTTAAGTTCCTTCTGTTTTCTGGAAACTTTGGAGTTTAATAACCATCATTTCAATATTCTGTCCTTTTCTTTCAGGAAGTGAGCTTGATTAGAGGGCTGCTAAATTAATGTCAGCAGGGTGCACTGTGCAAATGAAACCTGACCACTTTAGAGCAGAAGGGATGTTTTAAATGGAATGGTTGCTTTTTTTTCCCCCCAGCTAGCAACCTCAATTTCTCCCTGAGTATTCTTGGTGAAGAATTAGTGCTTCGAAACTCCTAGAAGGCAAATTTCAGAAAGCATTAAAATGATTCCTGTTGGTATTTCAAGAGGCCCCCTGCTCTGTTGGAAAAAACCCAAAACAAAACCCAAAAAATCAAACCAGCAAGATACTTGCCTGTAAAAATAAAAATAGGCCACCTTTGTACCAGAGCTGGGTTTTTGGGTCTTTGCTGAAGGTTCTTATGGGAATGGTTGATTTGGCTTTTGTTAATTTTATAAAAAAAGAAATGAACAAACGCTGATTGTTTTCAGGAACCATTGACAGGCATAAATTTACATTGGTCTTGTGTGGAACAAGTGATGGGGAAGAATGGGTAAACCAAATTATATGTGAAAGCTGCAAGCACTCAAACAGTTTGGGATGTTGAGTTGTGATAGAACACTAAAAAAAATTGAATTCCTATTTAATATTTGTGTAACAAGCAGGTTTAGGGAGTCTATTACACTACACAAAGGCAGGGGAGAAAAACCTCTTCACTCTTCACCCTTTTCATCTTGGATGTGTGCCAATTAAAAAAAAGCAAAAATAGAATAAAATCCTTTTATTAGTGTAACAGATCATGATTGATAGTTGTTATGGCTAGAAATTGGTTTTAAGCACTGTCTTTTGGAACAGCTTGAGCAATATTATAGGCTTTTATTTAACATGCCTTTCTTAAAATCTTGTTTCTGCTCTCACAGTCTTTCAGCCATGCAAAGAGATATATTTGGACAGGGTATCTATTTTTCATCTGTTTGAAATAAACTTAATTTTGCTGTTCAATAATCAGCCCTCTTTTTTTCCCCTCTGAATCTACCATTTGTTATTTGTGTAGTTCTAAACTGCTTCATAACAGCCAGAAAACCACAATGAAACAGAAAATGAAAACTGATGAAGACAGAAAAATATTTGTAAATATATTTTAAGTTGTAGTAAAAAACTGTTTAATTCCTTGAATGGAGTAAACATTTTTCCAAATGGAGGGCATGGTAAAGATTTGTGCTTAGAAAATCTAGCCAAAGTATTTCTAAAGATCATAACACGCAGCTGAGAGAGCAATAAGGTGGAGATAAACAGTCATAGCATTTGAGCGTGATATTAGTTTTTAAAGGTTACAATTTTAAATTCAGAGGAGAAAAAAGAATGTTGAAGTAGATGTTGCACTCAGAGTTGTGGTCAATGGCTTGATGTCCAAGTGGAGACCAATGATGAGGGGTTTCCTCAGGGTTTCTGCATCCAAAGCCCTGTGGGCAGCAGGGGACGGAGGGGATTATTCCCCTCTGCTCTGCTCTGGTGAGACCCACCTGGAGCACTGCATCCGGCTCTGGGATCCCCAGCACAAGAGGGATGTGGAGCTGTTAGGAAAAGACAAACAGATGTTTGATCCAGCATTTTGGTGGCAGCTGGGTGAGAGCTCTGTGAAGTTAACTGAAAATAAGGGAGTCAGGAAGACAAATTCCAAATGCCAGGCTGTAGGGACTGTAACACCCAGAAGGTCCAGAGTCTTTCAGTGCCTTCCCATGTGAATCTTTATGCACAATGTTAATTCTTGTTACAGTGAAATGAATTCTTGAGTCAGTGGCAGGTAAACTGAGCAGTTTGAAGTCTCAGGTAAAAAGAGATACCTGTCAATCTGCTAAGAAGTGTCTGCCTTTATAAATTAAACAGAAATTAAAGTCAGGGAAACAAAAATGTAAAGGTAAAAACTTAACTTTAGATTTAACAGTAGTAAGGTACTTAGAGTTATTCACCGTTGCTGCTGTGAAATAAGCTGGCAGGTTATTGAATTGTTGTGTTTGGAAAAAATTACTTCAGAAATAATACACTAACTTCTAAGGTCAGGCAGACTAAACCAAATGTTTTTAGAATTGATTTATCAAGTAACTGACAAGTTCTTAGGGAAAACCATAGAGTTAAAAAGAATAGAGACCTCATAGGTGGAAACCAGCAAAATGCTACATCCAAAAAATTGAGTAAGTTTGCATGAGAGAAATACTGAAGGGATTGCCTTGGAAATATGTTCCTTGTGTTTTAATTGCCCTGTCAGAGAAGATGGTCTCATTGTTTCCCATATTAAAATCCATGTTTGGGTCCTGTAAGTGATTCCATACACCATCTATTTGTATTATCTTTTACCAAACATCTGAGTTGGTTTCAAACTCATATTATGGACGAAAGGTTGCAGTAAATGTTGAATCTGATCATATGGATATAATGTCTTTTGAACATTTCTGGAAGCAAATCTTATTTTGCTGCTTTTAATATGTTTGAAGTCCAAATTAATCTTACACCTAGATTAGCATTACTGGGATGTGATAATGGATTAAGTACTGATCTTTTCTGCCCCCTGTTTCATCAGCTGCTTTCTTCTGCAGGAGTGGTAATTGCTTTGGAATGGAAATCTTCAAATAGTATTTCAGTTGATAAAGATTTGTGCAATATCCATGCAGATAGTCTTTTGCATTAAAAAGGATTTTTCTACTATTTATTTTGACACATGTTAAATAGTGTAAGAGATATCAGAATGTGAATCATAATTCCTTAAAGAAATCGTGTAATAGCTGTATGAGTCGTCTTGCAGAAATAAAAAATCATAACATGGAGATCAGCTCATGAAAATCTTAAAGTAAAAATGTGAGTATCAAATAAGAAATAGAACACTTATCCTACAAAATACCTAATGCCACAGGACTGACAACATACAAAGGAAACTATGATAAGGGCACAATGTGCAGTATTATACAAACACTAGCACTACCATTAGAAGAAAAGTATTAATGTTACTAATGTGAATAAGGTCTCCTATTTTTTGATACAGGTAAAAACTCATCTGTACTATTTTAATCTGGACTGTTAAAAGACAAAGCTGTCAATTTGATAGAGTTCCAAACTGAAACATAACATAATTCCAACTTTGGAGTTCACATAGAAACACAAGTCAGCTTTCAACATCAGATGAATTCACCAGGACAGGCAAGTGTTAAGAAAGTTAATGAAGATAATGTAAGTAAGGCTTTTAATTGACTTGCAGCCGTGCACGTGGCTGCCTGCTGCATCTCATGAGATGTGGCAGCTTTGTGTCCTGTCCTTACCTGGTCACCTCCAGTCATTTGACCATGGCCTGGTTTGCAGACAATTGGAGAATTAACTGAGAAATAAGACAATTTATGCTGTTCCTCAGGGACAGTCTCAAAACAATGGGAAAAACTCAATTGTGATTTCTAAGGGCAGCCAATATGCCAGTGAGGCTGCGATAGTAACTCCAGGTTGCAGGAGAGAGATTAAAACTTCACTAACAGCAAAATATTAAATAAGAACACTTGCTAAAAACAATTTGAACTTTCAACAGATTAAAAATGTAATTTTACTAGAAATTGATTTCTGGACATGAGAGGTTGCCTTCTGATGCACAAGACATAATAACATGCTAATGCTAAAATAATAGCAGGATAGTTCCCTTTGTTGCCTGATGCTGGACAAAGCAGAACTTTCTCCAGAGTACACAGAATTTTAGTTTTAATTTTTACAGTTAGTACAGGATGCTGATGGATTTACAACACTGACAGCAAACAGTGTTAGAAGATCTGAAATAATCCTTTCTCAGTTCAGAAAGGTTGCATCTTCATCTCCAGAAACTGTTCAGGAGAGACCTGTTGCTCTCCTCCTATTGCAGTATTAATGGTGGAGATTAATCAGCCAGTGTATTTCCAAAGTCCATATCATAAGTATGTGCAATATCAAATTTAATAACCAAGTCAAAATTCAAGTAAATAGTTTCATTGATTAACATAAAGGTGCTAATTCCTGTTTCAGTGGTGAAAACCTCAGTGATTAGA
This sequence comes from Pardalotus punctatus, assembly GCA_013400915.1. Lineage (NCBI taxonomy): Eukaryota > Metazoa > Chordata > Aves > Passeriformes > Pardalotidae > Pardalotus > Pardalotus punctatus. The sequence goes on along the minus strand of VZTX01005874.1, from coordinate 134,622 downwards.
GATGCAAAAACCTGAAGTAACAGCCTGTAATAGTTGCTCGTGGAATGGCAGTCAAATGACAAAGCCTTGGGATTCCTGGTAGCTCTTCATGCTCCTGGAAAAAATCCTGATCCACCGTGTCTTCAGGAGTTTGATTCGTTCTCCTGGAGTGCATCCTCTTGTGAAAAAATGTGGTGATGTAGCTCCATCCACCCCAAACGACACATTTGTGGCGTAAGAAGTATTTCAGCTGAGATCTCTGTGTATCAGCAGCAGGTGGATCCTTCTGTAGTCCTCGTTTGCTGGAAATTGGGGCTGAGAGTCTTGCAGCAAATCCCTCAAAAGTAAACTGTAGTGCAGTAGAATAATGGAGTGGAGTAAAAAGCCAAAAAGGTTGATTGTAACTAGAGAGGATTCACTGAAGGTGGGCCATAAAACAAACAAAAAAGTGCTCCCACAGAAAATGGTAATGGCAGCCGTAAAATCAGATAATAAAGGAATCCTACCATGAAGATGAAAAAGCAAAAAACAATTAAGCCCCCCCAGAGAATCAAACTAAACAGAAAACAAAAAGCAAGCAGGCTTAGGGCAGGGAGACACAGGCATATAGCAGCAGCCATGTTGCCACTAAAAAAATCCCGTGCTTAAGCAGATTAGGAAAATTCCTCTTGCCCTAAGCTTTCACAGTTTGCCTGCTATATTTATTGTAGGCTGTCTTTGAATGCCTCCATAAACTGCACATCTAGAAAATGCATTCCAGAAACCTGTGGCTTTCAAGCCTTTTGTTTTCCAAAGAAAGAAGTCAGTTGTAAAAGAAGGTGTTGGAAACAATACTGTAAACTGTGGTGCATCAGTGCATTGGAACAAAATTTGGTCTTGTGGTGTCTTTGAAGTTTTTATATATACAAATAAAAATGTGTGAGCTTTCCATTTATCCCAGGAAAACAGAATTTCATTGTGTCTGTGTATTCACAGAAATTGTGTGTATATATCCATATATATGAAATAATATATATACACGCTGTCCAATTGTATCTCTTTAGGACCACAGAGAGTGTAGGTACTTCATTGCACTCTTTTGGAAGAAGGGTTTTCTGAAAATCTGAAAATCAGAAACTTTTAGTTCCCATTTTGAGCACACACCTATTTGTATGCATCATTTCTTGTTGCCAGCATTGTCATTTGTTCTGAGTAGCTTTCCTTCCATGGGAATTCTTTACTCATTGAATCCATGAGACTGTCCTCACTGCAGCCAAAGACTTCTTTTGCTGGAATTATGGCTGCCAGCATTTGGATATTCATTTTAGATGCACCAGAGACACTCCTTGCTGAGCTGGGGAAGAAACTGTGTGTTGTCACACTGCAGGCATTTGAAGCTACGTCTCTTCCTTTGGCTAGAAAGTCAAGTTATTTCCTCTTTTATGAAAACTTGGTGGTTGGAGGTTTTTTCCCTAGTTCCAGGCTCAAGTATATATTCCATAGGAAAAGGAATTTCAAGGATAGTAGTGAGCTGTCATGGCCAGGAGTCTGGGATTTGTCTTTGTGAATGACATGCCCAGAACCAGACATGGCATCATAGCTGCTGGTGTGCTTCTGATTGAGCTAATGCCATTATAATAATTTCCGTATTATGTTCCATCCAGTTCTTGATGCTGCCTAACAGCTTGTTTGCCTTTTATTCCCCAATTACAGCTGCCTGTGGTCTTCACAGTTTCTCCTCTGTCCTTTTTCAAATTGGTGCTGGTTTGGCTCTACGTGGGTGTGTGAGTAGTTAGTTCTGTGTATCCTGATTCTGGCATTGAGTTGACCACATGCCTGATAAATTCCCTACGCTGCCAGGGATTTACAGGAAACTTCTATCTAATGTTTTGCTGTAATAAAACAACACCCTTTCGATCTTCTGCATTTGTTGTTTGGGATTTTTTAGTTCTGTATATAAGATTTTTGGCACACCTACAACATTAGCCAGCTTTCTGCCCAATCATCTGGTGTACTGAGAATGTGTAACCTGTTCAGAGATGCAGGAGTGAATGTAACAGAATTTTCTAACTTGTATCTGGAACAGGGGAGAATGAAAAGGTTGGCTGTCATCAGGGAAGAGAAAGAATGCCTCAAGTCAGCCTTTAAGTAGAAACCTGTAAATGAAACAAACCGGATTTGCTTTTGGATAGATCTTACCTGTTTCTAATTTACTTAATAAAAGTAGAACAGGGTGGGAAGAGAGTAAGCTGTTTCACTTAAAGGAGAAGCTTAATTAACATCAGGTTCCAATACCTAACACATTCTTAAACACAAGATACAGGTAAAAATCTGGTGTCTTAAGCGAAGGGTTCTCCAGTTTTTGCAGAGAATGCAGAACACTGCTGCTGAGGATGGGCCTGATCTTTTGGATGAGATTCTATTTGCCATCGTATCCTATATACTAAGGAGGCTCCTGCCGCAGAGATGATCCCTGAGGGTAAGGGGAAGCTGATTGTGTTAATGGGTGATTCTGTGAATAAATGCAGTTAAATGGGTTTCTGTGTAGGAAGTTCAAGGAGGGATGCTTCGAGGGTAACTTCAGGTTGCCAAGTGGGACATTGAAATACAAGATTTGTAATAACATTCTCTGTAATACCTGCTACCTCTTTGTGTGGGAATCTGTAGGCAAGAGAGCAGCCCGCATGTGTGGACAACATAATGGAGTAAAAAGAAGGAATTAGGTGTGATGGGAGCTGATAAACCCTTTGGGACTGAAGGCTTCTGCCCAGGAGGAATGCTGCACCCCAGTCAAGACAGAATCATGCCGTGGGCACTAAAATTAAAAGGAATGTAGAAGGCTGGAGTCAAATCCAAAATAGCATCTCTTTTTGGAGTTCAGACTGGTCTTCTGTTATCCTGGTGAAGCACTGGCCCAGACTGAAAACTTACACGCTTGTGACTTGTCCTAACTTTGCAGGTTCCCCTGATCTTATTAAATGTTTCCTAATTGTTGTCATTGCCTTGAACTGAGAATTGGTAGCACAGCCCTGGAACTGTATTTCTGGCTATTTACAGGCTGGGTTTCCTGCCCAGAGAAATTCCGTGATGCATTTCTTCTGTAATATTTTTATCCTGGTAAACTTCATCTGCAGAGCATCTTCCCGGCTCCCACAACCTAATCCATCAATCCTGATAAGTAAATACTGACAACACTATCCCATAGATTATCCTCCTGTGGGCAGGTGTGTGGGATGCCTGTTACCAGAGGGTGGCTCTTTGATGCCAAATATACTTTTGTTTTATTTTTCAGACTTCTTGAATTAAAGCACTTGTAAGTTCTGCTGTTCTGCTTTGCTTTATGCTCAGTATCGCACATGGCAGCTCCCTGGCATTGTAGGCAGATTCATTTCCCTTTCCTGCATCTTGCTATTACATTGTTTATTTGCCTGTTGGCTTTTTGAGCCCTTTTTTTGCTCCCTGCCTTTCCCAGGCTCCAGAGACTGATTTGATTTGATTTGATTTGATTTGATTTGATAGGAATACCTGAATCTGTGAAGCAAAAACCTTCTAGGCATGAAGGAAGCCATAGATGGAGATGTTCAGACAGTATAATGAACCTCATTTCCCACCTTTTCCATTGAAATTAATGAACATTTGTGTAGTGGGGTTCCAGTATTGTTTTGAAAATACTATTTGTTTGGTCAGTCATTTGCTTTTATAGTGTCTAGGTCTGAACAGGCAGTGTAATGCTATTTAAATTCACTGAAATTAGCAAACAAGGAATTAGCAAACAATTGAAAACAAGGTTTAGCACTCCTCAGTACGGTAATTTTAAAAATGATTCTTTCAAGTTTGTATAACAGTATGGATTCTGCTTCCTGGAACCAGTACACCTTTAAATCCTCTGTGTCCATTTGCATTTAATGTTAAGCTTGGCTAGAGAGGCTTATAAATATTCAATTAGAATAACTGGGAAAATGAAAAGAATATTTTATTAATCTATAATGTCTATTGATTTTTAAGTAAGTAGGCATAATGTCTATTGATTTTATTTTTTTAAGCAGGCTGTACATTGCAATTTAAGCACTCTGGATATAAATGCTGGGCAGCTTCTTACAGCTTCAGGTGGGGGAGGGAATATGACTTGAGTTGCTTTACCTTCATCTGAAAAATAACCCAACACCATGTTAACAAAGCAATAGACTTTCCCAGGGGCTCACCTAGTAAGACAGCAGGCTCACTACATCTGAAAACCGGCTTTTTTTTCTCTGAAGATAAATATTTTTGTTGCCCAGTCTCTGATAGTTCTTGTGTCCTGGTGAGCCATCCTAGGATTTTTCTTAAATAAATATCAAGCTGACTTTTAAATTTCTTTCAAAGATAAATACTTCTATAAAAATAAGTGATAGGCAGAAAAGAAATCATATTCATTATTTAAGAAGCTACTGTGGAATTAAAAACAGTGAAAATAAAGTGTTTCCTGTGACACACTTTTAAAAAATCATATAAATGAGAAAAGATCATTTGAGATGTTAAGACTAAATTGTCACGTAGCACATACATAAATCTGGACTAATCCCAGGAGAGGCACTGGGATTGTCTTGGGTGTTACAGAAATCTTTCTATGGCCAGTCATCTGTAATTCCTTGACTAGATGGTGGGTTTGCTTTCTGATATTAAAATTCTGAATTCAACAAGTACAGAGTCCATATTAAAAATAAACCCTTAAATCTCCAAAGTTTCTCTCCTCTGAAGTAAAATGAAATGCTTAAAATACAGTGGTGAATTTGGAGCAATGTTTCAGCTCCAAGAATAGGATTTAAATGGGAATCACCATCTTGCCTTTTCTTTGCTGTGCATTTTACTTCGTGAGAAATGGAAAAGTGAAATATGTTAACAGAGCTTTGAGCCTGTTTCAGTCAGACCACATTGGAACTATTTTGTCAGTTTCTAAACTGTTTTATTGAAATGAAAAGTATCAGTTATCAAAGAATTCAAATTTGGAGGAGAATGAAATTAATTCAGCTTTTGTGTATGCAGTGGATGATTTTGCAGGATCACTTCAATGCTTTCACTAATCCTTTGTTCTGGCTGCTGAAGTTGCACTTCTGTTGTGAGAATTTGGGAGCACCAGTACAGCTTGTAGTAGCCCTGCCCAGGAGAAAACATTGTGGAAATAGGGATTAAGGAGTTCAACATCTTAGGGAAATAAACCAAGAATTTTCTTGATGGGGAAGACAACTTACCATACCAAGGAGCATGGGTAGATGGTTGCTATCGGGAAGTGAAACCTTGAGTTGTTCTTTGAAAGGTGTTTAGGTTATTTCTTCACAGATGGCCACTAAACTCTCATCTTTTTAGTTTTATCTTTGCAGTTTGGTCCTTCTTGGGAAAAAAAAAAATGTAACAAGTTCAGTGAAAAGTCTCATAAGGTGGTTTTTTTAATTAGTTATCATCATAAAAGTTAAGTGTTTTATCATCCACAGCAAACATTCTTTGTATGGAAAGTCCTCTAACTCACATGGCAGCGCATCAAAACTGTAACTTCTACTCTGAGAAAATCTGTTGAGTTGGGGCTGATTCTTAGAGGGGGGGGATACGGAAAATAAAATTACAACAAAACTTCAAAAGCAACAGTGGAAAAGCTTATGCAGAGGTATATACCTGGTTTTTAGGTGCTTGCACTGCTTTCCTGTTTAAATGTTTCGATGTATTGAGGCTTTTTGCCTGTTAGATGGTTTACAGTTTCCATGCTGCTTTTTCTTTCCAGTATGAGCAGCTCTTTTTGTAGGTTTTAGGTATCAGAGGAGCACAGACTTTGGCTCTGGTATTTGAGTTCTCCTATAGTACATTTCAGACATTGAGTTAAAAATAATGTATTAAAGACTTTTTGGCTCCCCAGAAGCTATTTTGAGCTGAATGCTTTTAATCATGCATTGAATTCAACCTGAAAGTGTGAACAAGGCCATTGATTAGACTTGCTGTTTTGAGATCTGTCGAACTGAGGAAAAGCCCTTTCCCAAATCCTCTTTGAAGAAGGAGACTGTTCAGTGACAATTGGTATGAATTTTCAGGTCTTGCAAAGTCTTTGGAAATTTCTTCTGTACCTATAATTGCAAACAGGAATATACCTTAAAACCTGAGTTTGAAGCCAACAGTTGAATTAAAAAAACCTTGCAGTTTCTTCTAAAAGGAGTAGAGAATGAAGAGGAATGTACAGAAGAGAAATTACAGTACAGACAGTCCTGAGTACCTGCAAGGCTTTTCCTGGTGATGAAGTCAGTGTTTGTTCTAATTTGAAGTATGGTAAAGGAGAGAAGACAGAAATTTTAGATATTGATTAATATATTTTGTCTTGATATATTTTCAAGAGAGTCCATATTTGTAATTTAAATGCAGCAGAAAGAGAATCCTAGCCAGAACATGTCCTTGTAATAGAATCAGCTGTTTCTGTCAGTCCATTACAGAGCACACTAATCGCCCATCAGAACTAAAAGTCATTAGGCACAGTCTGCAGTTTCTCAAATCTGTGCTTTGGGAGTGAGTGCCTGTATTTTACCAGTACTTTAATTGGGGATGAATTTTCCCTTACTCTGAAACAGATCTCTTGGCACTGAGTAAACCTGAATTACCCAACTGTATTAAATGTAGGGTTGTTCATAAATAAATCTGTGAAAGATGCTTAGATGTATCCCATGCTTTTTCATAGGAGAAATCTGAGTGATCCAAGAACTTCAGTTCACTTGACATTTGCAGAATTTAGGATATACCTGAAGGACAGGGCTGGCTGTGGTTATTTAAAAATATGCCCAGGGATGAGGTTGGTCAGTTCCTATGGCTCCCAGCTCACCTGTCTTTCATTTTGAAAGCAATAAATGCAGCTTTTGTGATCTATGTTCTACCTCCTCTGAGCCTGGAGATTGTCTTACATACACCAATAGAAATCTTTGCCCACATTGGGTTTTATTTGTAGATTAATCGTGGGTTTGGCCTCGTACCACTTTGCAGTTTCCCATTTTATATTCCACCTTAGAGCATTGTCACATGTGAACGTGACAGGCACTGTTGTACCCTTGAAGTTAATATAAGATAACAAATTTAAAATTAGAGTTTCAACTGGTGATTATTACACTTCTATCTCACAGAAATTGAGAGGACCATTTAATTGCTTTTTTCTAATATATTTTTTGTCTTTATGATTAATTTAAATATGCTTAAGCAGAAAAAAAAAGAAAAACTTGTTTGAAAGTATGTGAGAAAGATGATAGGAAGGCATGTTCCAATTTAATGTTTGGGTTTTTTTCACTGAAATTATTGTTTTTTAGAGCTAATAATAAAACATTTGTGGGATAAAGGCTTTGTGTTATAACTCTGAAATGAGTCATGCTAGGTGTGTAACCACTTCATACATACAGGGGTTGAATATCTCTTCCTGTACACATAATATGTGCAAATGTCAAATATCTGTGGCTTTTGCTTTTGTTGTAAAAAAGTATTTATTTTTTGGGAATGAAGCAACAGAGCCCTTTCTTTCATCGCTTTTGTCAAGGGTTTATGTTCCAGTTTGGAGCCCAGCAGGCATAAGCAATATCAGAGACTATTCACTTTTGAGGGCAGAAAGAGAAGTTTTAAAATGCTGTTGTCTGCTTACAAAGGTGTAGATACAGTCTGGCATCTGATTATTCCGAATTTTCGCATGGCGCTCAGCATGTGGATTTCTTCATTAAGTGGATGATGGCCTATAACTGTTTCTTTGCAAAAAATGATCAGAGCACCCTGTCTGTCCCTCCTTCTGTGTTTTTGTGAGAAGCAGTGATTTGAGAGGGGTAGGCTGAAGTGTCTCATGTAGCTTAGCTAAGCAATGGAAAATTACATCTGCTTGTTCTGTAAATAATGTCCAGTCAGAGCAGATGTAATTAACTACTGAACTTAATGGATGCCTCGTGAGGTTACTGATGCTATCAGTCATAAACTAGATGAAGGCAAGGAAGCTTTATTTGCTTGGAATTCCTTTTAGGACTAATTACTAAATATCTTTAAAATTGATTGCTTATGCTTTCAATTTTTGAGAGTGTTTTCCCATGATGTATGTGGAATGGGCTTGATGCAGCTTTAAGGAAGGATGGGAGACACCTTTATTTTTGAGGCTTTTTGAGGAACTAAAGGGTTTCTCTTCCCTGGAACTTTCTCCCAGAGCTTTACTTTTAGGAAACTTGGCATTATTTTGGGGCTGCCCAAGCTGTCCAGCTGTCTGGCAGCCCCAGTCTGACACATTTTTCTTTTTGTCTAAATTAATTGAGAAATAGGCAATTGCAAAGAGAAAATTCTGTCGATGTGTCACAAATCGTGGCCTAACATTGACAAAGCAATTGGAGACATGGGGAGTGCCTCTCAAAAACAACCACCAAATTTAATTTCTGCCTGTTTGCTTTCAAACACTTTACAGCTGGGGAGTTGGGGAGAAACCACCCTGACAGGATAGAGCACCCTTTGGACTGGTGGGAAAGACCTGCTGCTGGTGTTAAGAATTTGCTGGTGTTAAGAACGGTGTTGAAGAATGTCCAGTTTCTTTTAATATAATACCCAATGTATTTCAATATAATTTTTGGGGATAACCTTTGATTTTTTGTTCACAGTCTTTATTAACAGTGCACTGAATGGATATGAGCTGATGAGCCAGGCCTGGAGTTTTCATGAGATGCACATTGTTTTATATAACTTTTATGTAGGATAAAACAGAAAGGTTCTGAACTCACCAAAATTTTGTTGCGCTTGATTATTCAGTTTTAAGGGATATTTAAAGAACTTTATGAATCAAGTTGGTTGTTAGGTAGTCTTGAGGACAGTTAATTAATCTAGAAACAATCTTTTAAGTAGATAGTGGATAGTAGAAATGTCAACTGACTTAATCATAGATTAATATTAGTATGAGCCTATAAGGGAGAGAATAAAACTGGATTTGTTTATTTGTAATGCTTTTGGCATTTTTAGCAGCTGTGACTGTTTCCTTGTGACCATTGCATGCCCAGTCTTGAAGGAATTTTTGGTGCAAGTCAAGACAGAGTAATTTTAAGAGCGGTTTCTAACAATAGCATTACAGCTGCAGTCCTATATGGCTCTGAGATGAGACTCTTTTCTGCATTTTCCAAAATTTTGCAGAACGTGACCTTTTGACTTAAATTTCTGAAACTGGCGCCGTCTGGCAAAACGAAAGAGAATTTTGAACAGTTGCTCCCATTATTTTGGATGACTGTTCAGAGCTGGGCAGGCGCTTTCACACATCAAGAATCTGCTTCACAGCCTTGTAAAACTAGAATTAAGTAATGAGAAAGATTAATGAGCTGTCTAAGCTGTGTGCTTTGTTACTCTCAGCATTCCTTTGCCCTTAGGCTAATTTGTGCAAAAATATATAAGGAAGGTTTGGAGCATCTATTATTGGTGTTATTTCTCAGGTTTTAAAGTATAACCTTTTATTTACAGAGGGCTGCCGTGTGTCTCACTTTTTACTTTGTTGATGCACACACCCATTTTGGGTTACTGCTATTGTTTAATTCTGGGAATAAGTTATCATAATGGTCTTCTGGAGCTACTGCTGTTGCAATTTATGGATTGTCTGTGTGGAGAGTAAATTAATAATTTTTCTTCTGATGTGCTGCTTTTTTGCTATGCTTCTGCACCACACCTAGGACTCTGGGTTGCAAAATTCAAGCTGTAATATTTAAATTTACTTTTTCCTGCAAGTGACATTACACCTTAAGAACATCGTCTTTTATATCCTGTGTAACATTTAAAAGTAAGTTTGGCAAGTGAACTTGAAGATGGCTCCTGCTATGGTTGGTTTTATTTTTTAGCCTTGAGGAAAACAATCAAGTTAATAGTAAATTAGTTTGCTGATGTCTGAGGATTGAACAGCTGAGTTACTGTACCCGTTATTGTGACCAGAGTTCTTAGAGGTTGTCTTAATTTTTAGAAACCACTGACTGTTTAACCTTAGCTGAAAAGCCTGGGATCAAACATGAATCTACCAATTGTCTTTCCTATGGAAAGAAAGACTGGTGCTTGACTGAAGGCATGAAATCGGAGTGACCTGTGCTCCTGGTCCTGAGAAACAGCTGGGCATGAATCCTGGGAGGAAAGCGAGTCACTCATGGCTCCGGCTGCTGAGGGATGTGTGGGTGCCACCCTGCCCTGGGCTGCGGATGCCCACTCAGCTGTGGCAGCTGCCTTTTCCTGGGGCTGGGCCACTCTCCCTTCATCCCTCGGGAATGTGGTTTGCATCCATTGTTTTTCTTGTCATCCGCCTGCCCAAGCCATGATGTGTGGTTTCAGTCCTGTTTGTTACCATGAACACTTCCAGTGTGGCCCCGTGGTGCACTGTGTAATGTTGTATTTTGGGCTGGAAAATATGATGTCATGTACAAAATACGGAGTAGACGCTCCAGCTTACTAAAATACATTTATATAATATATATGCGCATGGGAGTGGGCACTGAAAATATTCTGAGGAAAGTGTGAATTCTTGCCTGTTTTGAGATGTATTCTGGAATTATTTTAGGTCAAGTAACCAAAACCCATAATCTTATGGAAAGCCCTGAGGTTAAATGATATGAAAGGTTAGTGGGAAGCTGCTGGTCACATATATTCTTGACAGGTTAATGCACAGATGTGACCTGGATCCTTACTTTGCTTACCAAGGAATAACTTTCTGTTGCCCAGCCAGAAGGGCTGGTGGGGGAGGGAAATAATTTGCTGTGTTTGAGAATTTTGCTTAAAGTTTAAAGGGCTTTTAGCTTTATTTCCTTCTGCAGTAACTCTAATTTGAAATAAATCCAAAGGCTTTTTATTTTGCTGACTAGTAAGGAATTTCTAAGCTGAAGAGAAAAGAAAGACTGGAAGATCTAAAAGCATGAAATGCATCATTGGCTGATTCGTGACCTATGGGTTGGGAGACTGATATATACTGAATATTTAGAGAAATAGGGCTGCCTATTAGTTAAACAGCTGAGGGTTTTCTCCCCATTTGGTTTTATATGTCAGAGTACTTTGCAAATGGCATTTTTACTGATGCGCAGCTTCTGTGGAGGTAGAAAATGAATTGAAACAATAAATTTATTTTGCTTTGAACTTTCAGTATGTTTGGGGTAGCACTGGGTGAACAGAGACACTGTTGACTATTCTAGTGTGACACACCTTTTTTTAGAGGCTGTGGCACTTTGTCACCATATAGGTGAGATTTCTTAGGAAAGGGTGGTTCCAGGCGGTTTGGTTGCTACTGGGAATATGGGGAGATGCCCTGGAACTAACCTATCCATGGCATTTCAGAATTTGTGGCAGACATAAATTCAGTAGAGTGCGTAGAAAGGTCTGGGAATTAAACTCTGTGTCCTCTGAATATTTTGAATGGTATTGGCAAGAGGCTGGATATCCATTTTCTTTATTTTAAGTATCTCTGTAGCTAAGCAGATGATCTAACAGTATGATCCTGAATTTAGTTTCTGAAAAGTCAGTAAATTATAGAAAATATCTGCAGCATATTCAATAGGTTCATCTGACCTTCAGTACAGATATGGTTTTAGTGTTGCTGTTTAAAATTCTTCACTGATGAGTTTTGGAAACAAGTTCAGATGTAATCATTTCTAGAAAGAGAAATTGAGAAGTGCTGTTTTTAATAACCATTCACAGTGATATGGTGAAAAGAAGGAAATTATTTTTCCTGACAGATTCTGATAGGAGAAAGAAAAGCTTAGCATGGGGTGTTTTTTTTTTTTTTTTTTTTTTTTTAATCACCATGAAAAATTCCTTCCCGTTAATCTGATGGATGGATTACAGTTTGTCCTTGCACGGCCAGGTTGTACTTTCCATCAGAACTGGAGATTCCAACCCTCATTATATCATTTCTGTAATGCAAATGGTTATGTATATAGAAGGAGATTTAATTAATCCCCTGCTGGTTGGTAGTATACCCTAAAGCAAACATAGTCAGCAAAGGAAAAAAAATTAAAACCTGAGTGCATGGTACCAGGTCACTGACTGTCAGTGGAATTTCATCATCTGTGAAATATTAACTTATTAACTGAAATGTATTTACTCTTATAGCTGTAAAAATATTTGTCTATTGTCCCAACTGGTATGATAGTGAGCTACCTTGCAAGGGAGCCAAGGTCAAAGGCAATCTCAGGAATCATGCTGTCTGCTCTGGCAAAAATACGGAACATCCTGTGTGGTGATTGTTCTCATTTTAATTTGCAAGGACTCCATTTAAGCTGCCATCAGTGCAGGCTCCAGCATCCAACTTTGCCTGTGGGTCTGTGCCATATGCGCAGATACATATTCAAGGACAAATTACAAGACTGAGAGAAAGTGACAAATTTGAGTGATGGGTTCCTGTTTTTTCACACTTTTATAACATAACGTATCTGCTTGAATGGTGTGGGTTGTATTGTAGGTCAATGAACAAATAGATTCCCAGACTTTATTTCCGCTCCATATTGTGTGTGCACACCTATGCAAAAAAACAGCACTCTTCCTGCTGCCTGAAACATTCCTGGTTTCAGATGCAGTGTCTCTGTATAAAAGATCACAACTGAATCAATTTTTCAGTATCTGTGTGCTAAACAATATATTTTGCACACAGAAAAATTATATTTAAAATGGCTGGTATTTTTTCTCTTTTAGCCTCCTTGCTGCCTTCTAAAATGAGGATCTAGTCCTATTGTGAAACCTCTTCTGTAGCATGATATGGTGTCCAACTGATTTTATAGCCTCATGATTGAGGTGATGAACTTAAGATAAAAGGAAATATAAGGAACTCTTTTGAAGGCAGATATTTGAATCAGCTTTGTATAAATTCCGGGATGCTGAATTTCTTTCCCAAGGTTCCTTTTTAACCGCTTGTCTGAAAATCTGCTGCTTCTTTTGTCATGTAGAGATCAAGTTGCATGTTTAATAATTATGCCTTGAAATGTGGAACTGATACAAAAAATTAACTTTCAGAACAGTCTGTTCTTGTCATTTGGGTACTGCAAGATTTAATACACTCCTTATTTTTTAGGATCTGTGAAAGTAGTTCTTTATTTCCACTTCTGAAAGTTCTTTGTGAATAATATGCACCAATATTTTAAAATGTTCTTATGCTATTTAGCACTTCATATAAATCAAATATAAATGTAAGCTTCTATTTTGAGGGTTATATTGTTGACCTAGAGAGCAGGTGGCATGGAGGCTGGCTGGAGTAATAATGGTAATATAAATATAGCTGCTGGCAGCACAAGTGCTCAAGGGAGGCAGATGTGCTGTCGGAAGGGGCAGTTTGGAATCTTGTGGGTTCATGCGTTGTTCTCATCAGAAGGGTGGTCTTAAATGAAAAATGTCCTTCAGGATAAACTAGCATATTGAAAGGATTACAGCTGCACCCTGTAAATAGTATTTCAGACCAAGCAGTCACAGCTCAGCACTCTTTTATTAGTTATCTCACCTCTTAAAATGTGATTTATTTTTTCAGGATACATGGACATGTAATGCCAAACTCCTTTGTGGTGTGAGTGGAAACCAGTTAAATCATACCACCTACCTCATAATTTACTAACTAAAACATTTAATCTCTACTATAAATGATTCTGAGTAGACTTTAACCTTTATAGGGTGCTTGTGAAATGCTGTTGGACTTTTCCCTTACATTTTTCATAATTATTGAATCACTGTTATTGTAGTGCTGTTTCATATGTTTGAGACTGCCCTGTCATTTTAAGACATAAACACTCAGTTGGTCCCATTGCACGCACTGAAGTGTTGAGCTGTCTTAAGACCTGTGTGAGTCTCGATCCTGTGAGTGTATCCTCATCTCTGGGATGCATTTTCATTGTCCACTTGATCCCCTGGCGAGCTGCAGTGTTCTCCTGGCAGTGGCCATCCTCAAATAAGTGCCTGGAAATAGCTCATGAGTTGTCTACAGTCTGCTCCCTCCTTCCTTCATCTCCAGGTGTTTCTGTCTGGGATGTAACTTCTCCAGACACCAACTCCCTGGTGATTTGGGAAAAGCAGAGCTCATCATTACACTGCTCGTGGTTGTTTAAGGTCTGGCTCTGCTGCTTTTGCTTTGGCCCCCCCATTTAATGGTCTATTTTGGGGCATTATTCTGCCATTTTTGGCAGAAAAGGGCAAAGAGCTGGGAGGGTGCATTGTCATTTCTCCAGAGGACTGGAAAAGTGCTGCAGAGGCCAGGACGTGTCAGGGTGTGTGGCTGCTAGGGTTTGTGAAGGGGATTTTGAGACTAACATGAAATGAGGCATAGTGGAACAACAGGTATAAAAATTGATTGTTTTGATTGTGCTCTTTGTTGTCAAGACCACAGTGGTATTAAATGTGAACTATTGCCTATTGATTCCACAGCTGCACTGTGTTTGTCAAGGTGGAGGTGCAGAATGAAGACAATTCCTCCCTGGATAGGATAATATTTCAATTGCATTGAGATGTCATCTGCTAGGACTTTCTTCCTTCCTTATTTGGAAACTCGGTTTCCAAGGGATGTTTTCAGGAACAAAGCCCAAGGCAGTTCTCCTTCTAATCTTGCATGCATTTAATCCTGAATTACCTACATTGTAGGAAGTATTAAAGGTCATATTGTTTGAGTAAAACAAGTGTTCAGTAAAGGAAGGGATTTGTCCATTACTGTTCCTGGACCATGTTTCTTGTGATGTATGTCTAGTATTTTTAAGTCACAATTTCCAGAGCTGTGCTGCTGCAAGGGAGTGTTCTCTCTAAATGGCTTTTCAGCTCTAACGACTAGAGCAAAGCTTGTAAAAATGAACCCTGAAAGTTCAAAAACTAGAAGGTAGTTAGATTTAAAGGTCACTGTTTTGCTTTTTCATCCAGTACCATGAAATTCCAGAGCTTTATACATTCATTCTAAAAATTTCTGGGGCTGACTGTGCTGGAATAAACAGAAATACGTCATTTGAATAGAAAAAGTGCCTTCTGCCAAGAGGTGCCATCTTCTTTAAAAAAGCATAAATTAAATACAGCTGCTCATATGATGAAAGAGATGTATATGCATGTCTAAGTAACATACTGTCTAAATAAGCAGAATAACGTATAATACCTATATCTTACCTGCTTTTTGATTAATTTGCAGTGGCAAAATGCTGTCCTTGCTATGTAGGCTTCACAGTTGGAAACTAATTCTTTCTAACAAATGAGAGTGGAAGAAGTACCTTTTTTAGAATATAAACCACACAACCTGTTATAGATGCTAATGATTTATTATCTTACGCACTTGAAGTGTTTTGATTAGATCTTGACAAGTTTGTCTGACGACAGGAATTTATTTCTCAATCCTGTAAGCTGTCAGCCTTGCAATAATTCACACTTGGAATTTGCTTGGTACTGTTAAACTGTAATGAAATTTCAAATTATGGAGAACTCATACTTGTAAAGAGTAACAGCATGTAAGAGTTATTTATTTATTTATTAGTTCTTAGTGGCTGTAACTTTTCGATATCTTTGAAAAACTAAGTCAAATCCCATGTATGACCAGACCAGTCACTGCCTGTCAATAACATTATTACTCATGTCAGCCAGCACAAACACTGTGACTAAAGATGAAAAAGAGATTACCTTACCAGATTTTATGGATTTAATATATTTTTCTACTGATTCCCCCTGTCCCCCAATATTCAGTGAAAACACTGATTTTTTTTTTCTTAGAGGGGATGAGAAACACATCCCATAGACCAGTTCCCTGACAGGCAGTTGCTATTGGCCGTGCTGGTGCTCGCTGGGATGAGCCGGGGATAAGCACAGCCCGTCCCGATGTTCTAAGGATAAAACCCCAGATCTGGGGGCTGCGGCGGGGCCGGGGCTGCGGCGGCGGCCGCGGCTGCCACCTGGCGGTGCCCGGCGGGAGCGCACCCCGGGAGCCGGG